>CAJVPV010002876.1:0-12195 GCA_910591835.1 Acaulospora morrowiae | reverse complement strand
AAATTTGGAAATAGATTATTAACTGATTGGGTATGACATAAATTGGAAGCCGGTTAACCAATCATAAAGGTGATAAAAATGGTAGTGCAACACTATACTAGTGCATATATTACTATAAGACTAGCTACACTAATCACTATTACCCAACTATGCATTCATTTAAACACCTTGAAGATGTATCCATATGTCAGGTGGGACTTTTGCAAGGGGGAGAATTCTACCACTAGTTTAAATTCACCTACAACCTGCTGATCCATTATTGCAGGGAACAAGTTATTATAGAATATTATTATAGAAATTAATCCCAATATTTTAGTTATTGTTATCACTGATCCTCGGGATATGCTACTAGTATAGTGTTGCACTACCATTTTCATCACCTGTGGAATTGGTATCTTTGCTTGGATTTCGATTTAATCTTGATGATTCTCACCAGACTCACTTGGTCTTAATGATTTTTATCTAGATTGTCATCTTCTGTGACAGATGACCTTTGTCCTTTCGGTCTATTTAAGTTCAGAAGAACATCACTCATGGGATAGATCTTTAAGCTCCAGATTAGGATAGATCTGACTTAGAGTTAGCCTCTTTATATTGTATAATAGAATCTGCCATCACCAGTTTGGATTAGAATTTTGTGAACTTATACTGGAGTTAGACCAAAAGTCTTTTCTTGTGCAACCTTTCTTGCTTTGACCTGTTTTCAGTCCACGATCATTGGAAAGACTAGAGGTCCTATCTTCATGTAGCTTAACAAATTTGGAAATAGATTATTAACTGATTGGGTATGACATAAATTGGAAGCCGGTTAACCAATCATAAAGGTGATAAATTTTTGTAACCAGGTGGGGTTAAACCCTAGACCTTCTTCTGGTGACTTATGGAGCACTACCACTGTATTATAGACTCATAGGTCTTATTATTATTTTAACCTTTTAATAAAACAATAAATTTATTAAATTTATAAAAAATAATTAAATTTTTAAAAGTTATTACAATATTTAAAAAAATAATATATAATTAATATATAAGCTTTCTTAATTCTACATTTAATTTAATAACAATAATAAATATAAATATAAATATAAATATAAATAAAAATATAATTATCAGACTTATAAGTTTATAATATAATAGTAATACTTTATAGGTTACCAAAAGAAGGTCTAAAATTCAAATACACTTGGTTATAAAAATTTATTATTTTTATAATTGGTTAACTAGCTTTCAATACTGTTATATTCAATCAGTTGCAAATTATCTATCAAATTAAATTATACTACATAAAGATGAAACCTCTGGGTTTTTTAATGATCACAAGCTAAAAACAGGTTAAAGCAGGAAAGGTTATATAAAATGAAACTTCTAATATAACTCTTATAAAAGCCTATAACTCAATTAGTATAATAAACTCTATAACATCACCTTATATTTAGGTTGGTTAACTCCTTAAATAAAGTTACATTCAATTAATTGATACTTAATATTGAATTAATAAATTTTGAAATTAAAATAAAATTAAAAATAATTTAAAAATAATTAAAAAATAATTGAAAATTAAATTAAAATTAAATTAAAATTAAATTAAAAATACAGTCTGTTACAAAAATCTTTGGACTTTTATTTTAGCTTATAATTTAATAATCAATTAATAATATAATATAATATAATTATATATATTATTTAAAGATTTAAAGATTAAAATTATTTAAAAAATATTTTTATTCTATTATAATAATAATATTAAAACAGTATTTAAAAATAAGAATTGTTATAACTGTTTTTTTTTAACTATAAAAAAATAAATTTATTTTATTTTTATATTTTGTTAAAGAAATTTATTAAATAATAACTAATAAAATTATATACAGTAAATTAAAAATAAATAAAATTAAAATAAAATTAAAATAAATTAAATAAAATTAAAATTAAAGTAAAAAATTGATTTTATATGATTTTATATAAATTATTTAATGAACAATTCGCAAAGATTCATACAGTAATATACATATATTTTTAAAAAATCTTTGCAATTTGTTTCAATGGCCTTTTTTATTACTGGTAAAGAAAATATTTGATCGAACCTGTTCGCAATAGAAAAGGCTTTCATATTATGATAAATCAATTTTATTAATTTTTGGTTTCGGCAATAAAAACAAATGATACATTATTCTTGTTTATATACATATATAATATTTATTTATCTATTATATTTCTTTAATTGTATATATTATTTTGATAAATTATAAGACAACAATGCACGATTGCATTGTTATAACATGCCACGTTTATTGCTATTTATGCGAAGTTGCATCACATGGAAAAACAAAATTACAGTGACCTTCTCACATGGCAAGAGTATACCCAGGGAATGACTAGGATGTTCAATGACGTACGTATTTGTCTAATTTAATTATTAATTATTCTCAATCAACTAATCCCCAAGACACAACATCACTCGATGAACTTCCATGACAAGGGGCACAACGCACTGCGACATACGGTATTAATGAAAATTCGATGTGAGAAAATTGATTGGATAAAAAGATTGCGACCAATTTAATTCCAAAAGAGATCCAAGACTTCTGATTGTTTTGATGATCGATTCATGCATGTCCATATGTTCGTTCTAACAATGGATAATAATAATATAATTGAAACCATTATTAAAGAAAAAAAATACACATTCTTGTCATTCTTATGGAACGATCGGAAATTTTGTAACTCGTGTTCTTCTCTTTGAGACCAACAGGATCGATAAAGAGAAGGATATACAATATATATATATATATTCAAATAATTTCCAATTCCGAATCGAATGAAAACTTCATTATTCAAAACGCTTTCTTATCAAATCTCATTTTCAAACCGTTCCGTCTCACTTGCGGTATATGACTTACTCACCCACACCAAAGCTTATCTCATTCGGGAAAATACTCTTTCCATTCTTACTCAACCTCTTGAGAACCTTCAACCCAATCGCAATATTAGACATTCTCATCAAAATTTCGGAACTGATCTCATCGCAATCGACGATGACGTCCACGGACACAAAGAAAAAATGCACCAGAGAGACATCGTCCAGAAAATCATCCTTCGAGATCACTCCAAACCAATCTAGGCGCTCGAAGAAAATAGTCTCGTTTCACAATCCTTTATCCATTTCTTCAACTCCAGACCCATCACTCTCCTCTTCGTCTCACAAGAATGGATCGATACGTCACGTCCATTCATCGTCCGATGCCCGTAACATTACCCGGAATTATGAGGACGATGGAGCCTATTCACCTATTCTACCATCGATATTTTCGCCATCCTCATCCTCATCGTCTCCCACCAAAATTGGTTCACCGGATACCAATACTACCAACATTTCTTTTTCAAACCTAACAATCGCTACATCGTCTCCATCGACCCCTCACGAAATTTTCACCGAGGTGTGTGAAATCGTGATATTGGCTTCAAGTGCGATTATCGCTTTGTTGGCATTAAATCCTTTGCTTTTCGCCTCAATGATCGTTGCCACCATTATCACCATGCCTATTTGGATCGTGGTGGCTCCGGTGGTGTGCATTCTTATCGGATTGGTGTACTTTCATATTGTACCGGTGGCTTATGTTTTTCTATGGACCGGGTTGAAAGTTACAACAGGGATTAGGAGGTTAAAATTGAATAAAGGCTATTAGAAGTTACGCTTATTAGGTCCTGGGCGTAACTGTATACAATTATAGAATTCTTTTAAAGAATGCTATCATAATCATGTGTGCACTGGGAATTAGAATGTGATATACTGTATATCGAGTTTAATTTTTATCACGTGATAAAACCGAATCATCAATGTGTTATTATTGAATAATTCAAACTAGCGTTTTGTCTTTAATCACGTGAAATAAAAATTTTGTCATCATAATAAGATCCTTTTTTTTACTGAATTTCAAAATAATCAGTTTATTCACCGGAAGCATCAAACATAAAATATCCGATCTTATAGCTTATACAATCTATTTTAGCCGAATGCCAATATACCAAAGATTGAACTTATATAAGTTTTTAAATTTTCTTTACCATAGTTACAGTATGTCTCACAAAATTTGGATCGGGCATCCATAACAACCGACGAGTCACATTTATTTCCATGCCCAACATGAAAATATAAATAAAGTTGAATAATTCGTCTTACTTACAATAAATAACCCTCAGCAAAATCAGAAAGAAACGAATGAGGGGAATGATTTTTTAAGAGAGAAATAAACGTGAAGATTTCTATAAAATACAATTTACGAACGCGGTAAAGGATTCAGGAAAAATCAAATAATTGCCAAAAATAGCTTTCCTTCTGGAATATTATGGGTACAAAATCTGTCAATAACCGTAGTCAATTCACTTTCGCTCGCGACTCCTATTTTTAACGTGACATTAAATTGCTAGGTGAATTAAAATTCAAGCATTATCCGTTGCTGAAATTGCGAAATCCATAAAGCAAAATTCAAGTTGATGTTGGCAAGGATGGACGTTCATCGATTCGAATAGTAGTAGATTATTGTCCATAAGGCTTTCGGGATATGTCACTTCTCCATAAGAAAATGGGGAGAGAAGTGTTTGAGTTTGATATTGCCCGTCATCGAAGTAACGGGTTGGAGAAGTTTCATCATAATGCATGGAGAAATTGTTAGGCGAATCTACCAATTCGAAAAGATCTATCATTCCATTAATGTCGCGCAAGTTCAATATCAACGATCTACGTTCCTCTGGTAATTTCGAATTCTTATTTAGGTCTACATTCTCTGAAGCACAAAAAGAAATCCAAAATTCAAAACTTTTGCGCGAAATTCTGTTAAGGAAGTAATTATAACCGTGTTTTGTTAAAATATATAGCGCGTTAGCAAGTAACCCCTTTGCCAATTTCGTTCTTTTTTGATCAAAGGTGTCGTCGTCGGGACGGTTTTCACACAGGGGCACTGATTCCAACTTGGAATTCATCATGTGAAATTCGGTTGTTTTCCTTAAGCAAAAAAAATACAAACATGAGTAAGGCACCAATTCTTCACTTTCGGAAAGTTGAAGCGCGTTAATCGCAATGTGTTTGATTAACTCTTCATGAGCACTCTTGCTTATATTCGTGTATAATAGGATTGACACCATGTCATGATAGACGTAGGAAAGTTGGATTTTTTTTGATTGTTTCGAACCGGGAACACACACTTCTGGTATTGTCTTTCTGTTAACTAGAGTCATCGGTATTTTTTCATCGTTACGAATTGATTGAATAATTTTATAACTACGAATCAAAATTTGGAATTCAGCTATCGTACTACTGTGGATGGTATAAACTTGATCCAGGCCGTGTTGACACCGAAGAATATCTTCGTATGTCACGTTGTAAGTTTTTTCTATGATTTCTATTTCATTTCCATAACCATCCTCAATTTCTGGGAGAGGAACGTGCTCGTCCAAATTCATGAAATCGAATCGATCGATGTTTGCCATCGAAAATACCCAATAGGCTCGCCGAAAGAGTTCCTGTTCCCAAATATGTTCGCTATTCATATCCCCGAAAACCATGGAATGAAGTCTTTTTTTATTTTGACACAATTCTTGCCAGGTCTTCCACATTAGGTCAGCCGTAATGAATACGTGATCTTTGTCAAGATATCCCAACCATACGCACCAATATAAGATACAGCTGGCCTGAAATTTCTCCAGTAGAGTTCCACCTCCATTTTGATATTCTTCCGTCAAAAAACATTTTGTGAATTCAACGTATAACCCAACGTTCATCGGAATGTTGTGACCAAGCATTTCGGTTCCATGGGATTTTATGTAACCGACGACGGCCGAATATATGGCGTAGAGAACTGCCGCTGATGGTTGGCTAGAGGCTGAATAATATTGGGCCAAAAAAACTAGTTGGTTTAGCACCGGAGTCCACTCGTGTAGACGAGTGAAGTAAAATTTGATTAGAAACTCCGATTGAATTTTTGATAGAATTGGTGGGTTTATGATATTCGTGTGGAACGAAGACATTGGAGTCGAAGAAAATGAATTAAATGATGCGATGGTGGAATTCAGAAATTTATTGTTTAATTTTGGTTTGGGATTAGACAAATTTGATCTTTTGGTTTTTTTTGTTAAATTCTCTGTACGCGATCGAGGTTCGCTTATGGAAAATGTTTCACGCGGATTATTCATGAGTTGAGGAACTTATAAACAATCATGGTTGGAGATGATGGAAGAGCAAATTAAAATTATGACAATAAAATGTGCATTTGGAAGAGAACTCTAGCGATTTCTTGTTCAAGAATATCCTTACCTTGAGATAATCCATGAATAGTTTCACAGTTCTTCTCATGGCTTACGAACGGCCAGATCATATGATCACAGGATGGATAATGCAAATGGTTGCTTATTCCATTATCTTTTCAAAGGCAATTTACCGTTATCGTTATTGTTATTATCTTTGGAACACAAGTTTTACTTGAAAATGCGTTGAAATGTACCTTCACGTGACTTTACTTCATTGTCCTTAATCTCCCTGTCAATACTATTTTCCACGTTAATAACGTGAGCGGTTTCATTAGTGTGGTATAGTTCTCGACTCTTCTCATTATCTGAAGAGAATGGAAGCTCAATATAAGGATGGTGCCCGAGAAGTCGATTTTTAGGAGATTCTACAATCTCTGGCTTCAATTTCGGACGGGGGCCTCGTTTCTTTTGTACCGGGATAAAATCGCAATTTCTATTTTTCTCCTGGCATCTGTCACACACGGGAGGGCCACTACATTTTATTTTCTTCTCTTTACAGTTACGACATGCAGTCGTCACTTTGCTTCTCGATGGGTACATAATGACTATCTACAACCATAACCTTAATGAAAACGCGTGATATGAACTTCCATTCCACTGCAAAGAAAAAAGAAGTCGGCAGGGTAGAAAGAATCTGAGGTGTTACACGAGGTTTTTTAGTAGAGACCAAGTCGTTATTTTATATTTGACGAAAAAAAAATTCATTTTCTCGAATGGGATGCACGGGAACTAACGAGTACTGCACAGTCGTGCACAGATTCTGCATGGGGCGTTCAATATAGAAACTAATGTCTGTTTATTTTCAAAGAGACTGAATAAACTACTAATTTTTGTGTTCTTGAACGACAAAGATTTAAGGGTTGCACACAATGTATAGGTTTGCAAAGAAGTAATAACGATAAAGTTTACAGAATCTTATTTGTTTGGTTGAATAGTCACCTTGATGAACTTGATTCAAACATGATAAAATCGAATGCGTGATAATTGAGAAAATTAAGTAACGTATACAGTATCTTGACTACGCAATTTTTAATTTGATCTTGTTTGTCTAAAGTTGATACTGTATATTCGGGATTACATAATTAAGAAGTAACATTAATTAATAAGCGTATAAACACAAATGTCATTGTTAAATTGTTCTTTGTTTAAAATCAAGTCTTGAATGAATCAAACATCTACAATGTTCTTAAACTTGCTTTTATCTTTAATATATTCTATTATATTGTTTTCCTTATAAAATAAATTGATAAAATACGCGTAAATTTTAAAAATTCAAGAAAAAAAAAAATTAATTAATTACTAGTTTTATTAAAAATCATATACATGTACAGTATATACTGTAATTATTATAATGTTATTTAGATCTTTATAATTATTTTATAATAATATAAATTTTAAAGATTAAATTTCTTAAAGACTATATTCAAATTTAATATAAAAAAAATTTTTTTATAATTAACAAAATTCCTATTCAAAAATAATTTAAAACAAAATTAGATTTAATTCTTATAATACTATATCGATTTAGTATCTTTTTTAAACAATATTTTAATTAAATTTTTCACTTTTTGTATATCTTAATTATCATCATAATTTTATTTTTTATTTTTTTATTTATTTTTTTTTAGTAAATAAATAATATTTTTTTATTAAAAAAACATTTAAATATGTATTTTCAATAAGTTATATACTAATTATTTATAATAATCATTTAATTTATATATATACAGTATATAATTTTTTAAATTAGAATAATTGTTAAATAATATTAAACACTTTTAATTATTTATTTGAAATTGAAAGAAATAAAATTTAATAATTAAAAATAAAATTATTAATATATAAAAGGAAGTTAAAATTGATTTGTACTATATAAAAGTTTTAATAATAAAAATAAAAATAATTATTATAATACAACTTCTTTAAGAAGAAATTAATTTGTTAAAATTATAAAAATTATTTATAGTTTTTGTTTTAAATTGTTTTTAAGTTTTATTTTTATTTTATTTTGATATTTGTAAATAATAAAATAATTATTATATTGCATTATAATTTTTAAATAAAATTATAAAAAAAAAGTGAAACTTTAAATAATATATTAATTTAATTTTTAAAATCAAATGTAAAAAAAAATATTAAATATCAATTTATATTTTAATTAAATTATATTAGAAAATAAAAATAATGATACAATGACAAAAGAATCTGTGGGTCTATAGTGTAGTGGTTAACACTTCACAGGTCAAATCACAAGATACCAGTTCAACCCCATGTGAGGGCAATTGAATAGAATTAATATAGTATCTAACGCCATAACCTGTTAAGTGCAGTTTTTCATGAGAAGCCATTTCACACGCTGATCCAGCGAGCATTAAGATTGTGATTTTCTAGAAAAGGTGCTGTGGTGTGACGATCATCTGGTTGGTATTATGATGATCGTTGTTCAGTTTGATGCAATCCCCAATTCTACAATAGGTCATTTTCCTTCCCTATAGTCCATGAGACTATAAAAGAAATATAATATGGAAGGCCACAAAACTGGAAAACTGTTCAGCAAGACTTTCAACATACCCCCCCTTCAGTATGAGTGACGACTTGCCAGCAATACACACCATTCTTACCTGTAATGAAGGTACTTAGTTGATAACAATTGCCAGAATGAAAGATCCCCCTTAAGACTTAGCCTGACTTTGGAGGAGTTGTGCCCTCTTAAATAAGCAGCCTACACTTAAAGTCTAGAATTATCTAAAAAGGGATTAGATTGTCAACTCCGTGTTTAAAGGTATTAAAACAAACTCTGGTCAATAGATTCCATCCACTTCCCCAAATGGTAACAATTCAGGCCCATAGTCTTAAATAAGATAAACTACCAGGAGGAAATAAAGACACAATACTCCGATAGGTAATTTGATTAGTGGTTGGATCTTACCGAAAAGTTTACAAATTTGAGGCTGAAGATATAGAAAATAATTGGTACGTTTAGAATAGTTTTTATAGGTAGGCGGTATCTGGATAGTATACTTGTGGGTGAATTTTAATTGTAATAATTTAAGTGTGAATAGAAATATATGTAATGTATATTATTTGCAGCAAATTTAATAAATTAGAGTAAAGCCTACTCGTATTAAAAAAAAAAAAAAAAAAATGATACGATGACAGTTATATAATCAATTATTATAATAGTATTGTAAAGAACCTACAGTATTCTTGTTATGATACTTAAAGTGATATAATAGAAATGTGTAAATGAAAGTAATATGAAGTAGTAAAATAGTAATAAGATAATATATTAGAGAGTTAAATAATAAGAAAAGAATTGTGAAAATAATTAAATAATATAAAATTATTGTGATTGAACATTATATAATTAGAAAAATTGCGAGAAGTCATTAAATAAATAATATAATTATATATAAAGTTGTTCCAAACTAAAAAATATAAAAGAAATATAAATAATATTAAAAATTTTTTAAAGAATTATTTATTAATAGTTAATATATAACTGCTAGTAATCAATTATAATTAATTAATATATATTAATAGTATTATTTTTTATCAATTAATATCAAAAATAAAAATTGTTTATACAGTAGAATTCATATATCATTGATTAACATTTATAAATTTAAATTTATAGAAGTTGGTCAATGACATATGAATTCTACTGTATAAACAATTTTTATTTTTGATATTAATTATATTTTATTAGGTTAATAGGTTTTTATTTATAACAACAAATACTATCTATTATTAGAAAACAATTTATTTATTATTTTTTTTTCTATAGTCAAACAAGTGCATACTGTTTATTAAATCTTTACAGAAAACAAATAATATATAATATATTATATTGCATAAACTATTTTATTACCTTGAATATATGTTTCTAGATATGACTTTGGAGATGAAAAAGGTTGCTTCTTTTATAATTTACTTACTTATAGAGTTCAATTTTAAAGATCATTGCCTGCAGTTTATTACTACAATTCATCTAAGCAAAATCTAGACTATTTTTATATTTCTAGCCATTTCTTTCCTTCTTTAATCCAATCTCAAATTGAAATTTTGTCTTGCATCTGAGGACTGGAGTTTTCTTCCTTGTCTTGTAATATCTTGAAGCTTGTTTTTTCCTGTTCTTGACCTCTTGACTTTCTTCTTCTTTCATTAATGTTTTTCTTTTTATGTCTATATATTTTGGACTTTTTTTTGAAGTCCTATAGCCTGGCACATCTATTATTCTATATCTTTTTCTAAACTTGCTTACAAATATTTCTTGAAAGTTTCTTCAGTAATTGTTTTGCTTCACTGGTTTTCATCTTAGCATTGGTCATTATTTGGATCCATTTTACAATATCTTCCTTTGAAAAGAGTCCTAAGTATATATTTATAATATTTGTTTCTGTGAAGAATTTGTTCTTGTACTATCTTTGCAAAAGGTTTTGTATGGTAGTCTACTTGTCTTGTACTTTTTTCACTTGAATGTTTTCTAGCCATTTGTTGAATATTTGGTCCTGATTATGGTTCCATATTTCTTTATAAATTTTTAAGATGCTGTTGCAAGTGAGAAGGTGCCTAAGAGATTCCTCTTCTTGCTAACAGTATAAACATCTGATTAGGTTTCCATATTTTGTAGGAAATCTTTTAGTTATATTGTCCAAGATTGATAGTTTATTATGCATCAGTTTTATGTAAAAGGTTTTTTTTTAACTTGTTTGAGTAATGTTGTTAAGAAATCTCTTACTCTGTTTGTTTTCCAGAAACTTCTTCAATAGAAATTTTTTTGGTCATCTATTTCTTTAGTTCCTCTTTTTTGTATTCAGTTCTGGTTTGCTTATTTTGTTAGGATGTTTCTTTTATATATTTTTTTAATAAAATCTCTTATTTCAATATCGATAAAAATTTCATTCCAGCATAATGTTGTTAGAGCTTCTTGCTGATACTAGTTGTTCCAGATAATCTTGGGTTCTTCTTTTGCTTCTTTGGCAAGAAGATCTACTTTGTTGTTGGCTTTATCTTTGTTATGTGCTTTCACTTTGGTTATTTTAATTGTGATTTGTTTTTTGTATATATCTTATCCACAATTGCCAGTTCTTGTGCTTTCTGTTTCTTTTTCCTGTATTTGATAACAAATGAATCTAGAAGCTTTTGTAGAGTATTGATACAAATTGTGCTATCTATTTGGATTTCTATTTGGCTACTTTGGAGTATAACCAAGAGTGTTAAGATGATCGCTACTAGTTCTGTCCGAAGTACTGATAGCCAGTTATCTACTCCTGCTTAAAAGAATCTTCCTGGATTTGGTTCTTTTTCTTGTAGCCAGGTGGCTCCCATTCTTAATGTTTAGTCTTTTTCTCTTCCATATGATCCATCTATGTAGAAGCAATAGGGCTGGTGAAAGTCACTTTCTTTATTTATTCTGTATTCTTCTATTAGGACTTGTATATATTCTAGGGATTGGATGTGCTCTTTAATTATTGATACTCCTAAATCTTCTATTTCTACTATTATAAGGTGATTGTCAGTAATCCCTTATTTGTTGAAATGTTTTAATTCTTTTCTGGCTTGATTTTCCAACACATGTATGCTAATTAGAATTTCTGATTTATTTGCTTTTCTTAATAATAGATATTGATTAAGAATATCACATGCTAAAGATCTGATCTTTAATCTTTTGTTGCCTCCACAAGAGTTTATTCTATCCAAAGGATTGATTTCTTATTTCTTTATTGGAATTTGTTTGGATATCATCTAAAATTCTTTGGAGTTTGGATGAGCCTGGTTTGGATTCTATCTTCAACTTATAGATCTCTGCATGTTGTCATATATCGTTTCTACCTCAGGAGAAAGATAAAGACAGAGAACTAGTAGCAGGGAGGCACTTTAGATGGACAG
>CAJVPV010002875.1:0-12196 GCA_910591835.1 Acaulospora morrowiae | reverse complement strand
GGTAGTCGGACGCGTGTTTGGTTTCCCATTCTCTCTTGAGCGACATAAATGTGGTATGCCAATAAAAAGCATATAAAGATTCGTTGATAGTCCTCGCGCGAAGTAGCAACAAGGTTACGAATTAAGGCCATATCAACTGCATCTGCAGTCAGACTCGGGTGATATTTTAATAGCATTTGAAATTCCATAATTTTTTCTTTAATATTTTCCGAAGTCACTGACTCGTATACTACGTCAACAAACTTGTAATCTTTGTTTAGATCTGGACTATATAGTTTCTTAGCATCGTTGGTTTTCCACACATCGTATTGAAAGCCTCTATAGGATAGTAATCGGTTGCACGGTTCCGAATTACCTTCCATCACAATCGTACTACTACCAAGAACATTATCACCGAGGATATCAAACAGACTTTGATCTTTTTTCGGTAGATACAACGCGTATTTGTAATAAATTGGGTGATCTTTAATACAAATTTTAACCGGATCAGAAAACCAATAAGTAGAATTGGTGTCGTTTTGACGCAACTTTACAACTGGGTAGCACCAAGTTCCTAATTCTCTAACACTTCCAAGAACCAACGGTTGCAGGGACCTGTCAAACCTATTCGGCATGTGAACATGAAAAGTAATTTCGCATATGCCATCAGCATATACACCTTCATTATCATTTGGAATATGCCAAGAACTCATCCTTGCAGAATAAAGTTTTTAATCGCTCCAACAACCAAATTCCCTAATATAAAAGCAGAAAATTTTGACCATTTAAGCCTAATTTGGTTTGCAGAAATGCGTTATCGGATGAATTCGCTACTTTTGTCATATCATTTCCTAAAATATAATAGATTGACTTTATAAAAATGCTTCTTCTTTCAGTATCTTGATATCTTATCTTTAACAGTAAAATGTTGATGGTGAAACGTCTAAGCTTAACAATGAATTTCTAGAAAACACTATTAGTTCAAAACGGAAAGTAAATGGAGTTCCCAATATAATGTTGAATTTACATTATTACAAAACAGAAAACAATTTACAAGGATGGAACCCATATTCATTATTTATGCAAATGCTAGTTTCTTAGTAAGCAGGTAGGATTTACATAGAACGTAACCTTTATACTGTACTGTATAACGGTAATCCATCTCTCATAAAAATATAATAGTTATAAAATCCCTTTTAAACATCACTAAGTTTCTTAAATTTATTACGAATGATATGATATTTGTTATATATTTACCGTATGCACGAGACTAATAATTTCGGTTATATAGTTAATTGATTAGGAAAATTTGAAATTATTGTTTACTGCTATTATTATTATTAAAAATAAAAATAATAAAAATGGATTGCCATATGTATAAAAAAATCATGTACAGTATATACTGCTATAATCATAGAATTGTGATCGTTAAAAAGCTGTATATAAAATATTTATAATAATATGGATTATAAAAAAATTTTAATTTATAAATAAATGTGTAAAAAACACTTATTAAAACTAACTATTTATTGTTCATTTATTTGAAAAAAAAACTTTATTTTTGTTGCTACAATATTAATGTAGTGTATTATTATTAATTAATTAAATTATTATTGATTGAAAATTTATTTTTTATAAATTTTATTAAAGATAAATGAGCAATCAAAAAATATGACTATAATCTCTTATATAATTTGTAAAAAAATTGTAAGTTTAAATGTTATGTAAAAAACATGAGTCAAAAAATAAAATAAAATAACTCTATATTGCTTATTGAATACAAAAATATTTTTCAATATAAATTAATAAATTTTTTAAAAATTTAATTATTAAGAATAAAAACATAATAACACAAAAACCACATATTATATATAAACCATTTAATTTTTAAAAACTTGCTTTTGATATATAATTTATAAATATAATTTGAAAATAAATATAATTGTTGTTTTTTTATTTCCATATATTGTTAATTAAATAACTTGAAAATATTATTGTTTATATATTAAACAATTTTAATGGTTTGTTTTTTTTATTTCTTAATATAATATATTTTTCAAAACTTGTTTATATTTTTATTATTTTCTTAGAATTTAATTAAAATATTTGTTATAACCTGTGTGTCTATAGCACAGTGGTCAGTGCTCTCAGATTCAGATTACAAGATATTAGAGTTCAATCCCAAGTGAAGGCAGTTGAATAGAATTAATATAATATTTGACACCATAATCTGCTAAACACCATTTCTTATAAAAAGCCAATTCATATGCCAATCTGGTAGGCATTAAGATTATGATCTCCAAAAAAGGTATTGTGATACAATAATCATTCGGTTGGTATTATAATGATCATTGGAAGTTGGAAACTAAAAAAGATGTAGAAGGTGTCTGATTTAGAGCAAGATATTTTGGTGATCATCTCCTTATAGTACCTAGTATCTCTTCCTGCAAGTGATCATCTCCTTATGGTACCTAGTATCTCTTTTTGCAAGTAATCTCAACTCCAATTGGGTTAGAAGGTTTCCTCTACAGAGTTCTATTTGCTGAAATAGATATTACCCCCAAGTTCCTCTTTCATTTCTTCTTAGAATATCCCTAGTTAGAAATAGAACATTACCTATATATAATAATGACACTAATGGAGCTACTGCATGTTAACCTTAATTTGTCTAAAATATGACAGTCAATAGCAACAAGCTGATATGGAAGTAAAATCCGATATAGTTTAGTGATATGTAGAATAACTGATAGATAGTAATTACCTGAATAAAAACATGTAAAATACATATATCTGTTAAATATCAATATTACACTAGGTTAGGTTCAGCTAGTCGAGTTAAAAAAAAAATTTATTATATTTTTTTTTAATTTTTTTATATTACATTTTAAATATTTATTAATAAAATTTTATATATTATAAATTTAAAACTTTATAAAATATTTTTTAATTTATAATTTTAAAGCTTTTAATTAATTAAAGGATATTTATTTATTTTACAATTTTTTTTTAATTTAAAATTAAAAACTAATATTATAATAAAAAAGTTTTTATATTTATTGTTTATTAGCTTGTTATAGTTTGAAATTCAAATTTTATAAAACTAATTTTGAATTTATTTTGATTTTTTTAAAAAAAATTTTCTTATAAATTAATAAATTAAAATAATCAAATCAAATAATTAATACTTATAAAGCCATTTTAAACAATAATATTATAATATAAAAACAAAATTATTTAATAATTTATATAGAAATTAAATAACATAATTCTATTATATTAAAACCAAAATTAATATATATATTGATTTATTTGATAATATACAATAAAAATTTTTTTTAAAGTAATTCTTTTTTAAATATATATATATTTGGCAAAAACTATCAAAAAAATAATTTAAAATTTTAACTTCAAAAAAATATCCAAAGATTCTGAAAAAAACTCCTTCTTTAAGAATTGCCTTTCTAATTATAAATTTGTTTTTCTAAATATATTTATTATCAATTTCTCTAATCTTGAAGCTGTTATGATTTACAAAAATATCAAAATCAACAAAGTATTTATCTTTAACTTTGCTATAACAATTAAATTTTTCCAACTAGAAAACCACTTCCAAGTATAGTTTATACCAGTTAGTTTTATTATAAATAAACCAAAAACTTTAAAAATTGTTGCTATTTTTTTTAAAATCCTATAAAATTAACAAATTATCTTTTTCAATTACTATAGTCAATATCTTTTTTCTCAATTTAATATCAATAGAAGCTCTTAACTCATTTTTGAATTTTCAAAATATTTTTAAAATTAATATCAATATTATAAAAAAAACAATGAAACAAAAGCTAAATTATAACTATTATATCTCATGGAATAAATTGAATATTCAAACTAATATAGACAAAAATACTTTTTTTTAATTAAAACCCTTATCAAATATTTTAGCTCTAATTAAAGAAATTATTAACAATATTAATATACAATCTGATTATAAATATAATACAACTTATATATAATATCTTCTTCTATATATAATGATAAATACTTTAGTTCTTAAGCCAAAATAATAAAATACAATAATGAAATATAAGATAATTATTTAAATACAATATATTATATAATTATTTCTAAACAAAATACAGTTAAATTAACTTATTTAACAAATTAATATAATTTAACATTAATCAAATTAATTCACAAGCAATTCTATACACAATTTATAATTCTAGTACAGAAATAGAAATTGATAATCATTCTTTTCAAGCCAATCAATAGAAATATTAGAGTTCTTTTACCCTCCTGATCTGATAATACTAATTGATACTTTGAATTAACTACTAATATTTTTTTTCAGGTAAAGAGCGCATATAGCACATGATCTTTATTAAGTGATTTATATTTAATTACATAACTACAAGATCCATTTAAGTTAACCCACACTCCCATCTATAGCCTTACCCAGTTATACCAATTTATCCACCATGAGAGTGGATCCGCACACCGGGTGGGATCTTTAGGAGGTAAAAATCCTACCACTAGTTTTAAACTACCTAACCTAATCTAGATCTTGGCAGTTGTCATTTAGAGCATGTACCTTTGAGAGTTGATTAGAACACCCAGATAACCCGTTCAATACTTTTTGCCTGGTTCCTTGGAGAAGATACTGTACTCCTTGTTACCACCTGCAGTTTTTAACTTTCCTTGTAATTAATTACTAATATTATATTCATATATAGTACATAATAAATACTAAATTTTCAAGTAAATAAGAAAAAATTTTAAAACTTTGTAATAAACTTTTAACCAGTATAAAAGATCTGCTAAATCAGTTATTAAATTTTTCTTAATAATTAAAAATGAGTATAGAGACCTATCCAGAAAATCTCTCAAAGAAATCATCTTGAAAATCAAGTATAGAGATTAAAAGGTTTTTACAAGTTTAACCTATTGTCTTCTTTTTACTTTATTTATTATTATTTTTTTTTATGGTGAAAAAGGTAATCAATGCCTAATGGTTTTTATTGAACTTGATTCAGGCCATATACATAAATAGTCTTATACATGCTAATATTACTACTAACTGTAATTTTAACTGTTACCTTATCTACCTATAATCCAACTATACTGACCTATATCATGAGTGTATTGCCCACATACCAGGTGAAATTATATAGGAGGTGGAAATTCTGTCATCAGTTTAAACCATCTAACCTGTTAGTTCATTTTTGTCAAAGGATGTATGAGATAACCTTTTATACAAGTCAATCCAGAGACACCCTGATTGTCTCTTTTCGCCAAGGCTAGAATATAGACTTGTTATAGGAACATATGTTAATATTTTAATAAATTATCTTTTCACTTCATGTTTTTAGCTTACACAGCTATGAATGGGAATCCCGCACATATATGTACCTCCAAGTAGATGCTTTAAAACTGTAATCCTTGGTTGGCACAAACTACCAAATCTAGAGGCATAAATATCAGATAGGGCACGATACCATTTTTCTCCTAGTAGACACTCCAAGGGAATTCAGTTGGCTTAAGCTACCAAATCTAGGAGCATAAATGCCAAGCAGGGTATAACTCCTATATATAGATAGTATGGACTCATCACTTACATCACACATTAATGTCCATATCAACAATCTCTTCAAGATTTCTTACTTGTATTAACATGTTGTGTTACAGAATTTGCCATGTCAGGGGGGAATGTAGACTTATTACCAGAGTTAGATCAGAAACCTTTCCTTATGCAACCTTTTCTGCTTTGACCTGTTTTCATCCTATGATTATCAAAAAGACCAAAGGTCACATCTTTATACAACCTCACTAAATTTGGACAAGATCTGGATGTTTGGATACGACATCTATGGAAAAACCAGTAAACTCACAAATGAAGAGTAAATTTTTGTGCATTTGCTCTCTGTGGATATTGAACTAGGGATATGCATTTGAAAACCTGGGAGCACTACCTACTGTACTATTGACCTACAGGTCCTTCTTTTTACTTTATTAAAAAATTCAATCTTTCTAATTATTTAAAATTAAAAATTAAAAAACTTAATGAATTTTATTATATTTTAAACAAACTATTTGAAACATATTTTAAACTTTCATTACCCAAGCTCACTTTACTTTTATTATATAAAAACTTATTATTTCAGTTAATCAAACAGTTTCCAGTTGACAATAGTATTAAAGATTTCAAAAAAAATATTCAACTATTATAAAACAACAATTTATACTATAAAGTACCTTCCTTTGAATTATATAAAAGTAATAGATTTTTTTCCTCTAGCAAGTTAATATTATAAAAACAATACAATACTTTTGCCTCTATTATATAAAAAGAAGTATACAACCTTATAAAAAATCTCAAGTCAAAATTCCTTTTAAAATTGCTTTTGGTTCAAACAAACAAATCAAAACTTCTAGCTAATTTTATAGAAATTGTAGCAAAACTTAATATTACTAAAAACTACTTAATAAAAACTTATTGATTTTTAAATAAACAATTTCAAAAAATAAAAAATATATATTGGAAAATTTCAAAAGAATGGATTTTACTATTCCTTTCAATTCTATCAAATCTAAATAAAGCCAATAAAATATTTACAAAAAAAATATTGAACTTACTCTTTTATTAACAAATAATTTTTACCTTAATGATAATATCAAAATTCTTAATAATTATTTCTATTGTTATTGATATTGTAACATGGAAAGTGGCAATATGAATTATACTAATACCAATTATCAAGAAGTATTTTGCACTATAATTAGAACAAGCTACATTAAAACAATAAACAGTATATATGAAAAATATAAAAGGCTTTAATAGAAAAATATAATATAATTAAAGAAAGATTAAATAAAGTTATGTGATCTGTCTTTACTTGTCAATATCAATGAATTATATAATATAATAACAAAAATGATAATGTGTTATGTAATAGTTTCACTATAAATTCATATTTTATCTTTCTTTTTTGTTTATTTTATTTTCTTATTGTCAAATTCTTATGTAATTATTGAATTTATTATATATAAAAAAATTATATCATTAATAAAGAGAAACAATTAATCAACTTTTTAACCATAATCAAATCTGTCTTATACATAATATAAAACACTTATCATCATTATACAAATCTTGGCTTTTGTTAGTAACAGACTCACTAATAGCTATAACAATATATAGCTGTCTATTACTAACCTTAAATTGAGACTTACATAAGGATAATAAATAAGGATCTTGAATTACTTGCAAATCAAAGAATGTATTAATAGACTTTCTCTCTTTATATTGTTAGTCTAATTCTCTTTTACAATTTTCTATGGTCTTCTAGAATTTCTACAATAATCAATAATTTCTTAAAGCAAGTATATTAATTCAATAATATATGTATAAATAGTTTTTACTTATTAATAAGTGATATTTTCTTTCTCTCTAGTTTAGTTAGCTTTGAGTCTATTTATACTTATTGCGATATATCTACTAAGTTATAGTTATATTATGTAAATTAATCTTTAAACTATTTTAACTTTTCAATTCACAATCCAATATATCATATAAAGTTATATAACTATTGGTGATCTGAATTAACTCATATATTTTTTCTTGTCAATACTTCTTTCATACTTATTTTTATATATGCCTCTGTATATGTAATTATCTTAAATCACTAACTCATAATATCTTTTTAAAATCTTGATATTGATAGGGCTAGCCAGTACTTGTTTATCAATAATTTATAGCTTGTATACATTGTGGATAAGTATATAATGAACATAATACAGACCACTCCATTTGTCAGTAAATTTACTGTTTTTTGAATGCTTCAATGCTATATAATACATTAATGCCTTATCACTAATATCGAAGAATTTAACTAAAACTTTTTTATTATTATAATAGTCTTTTTGTTTAGCTTGCACTTTACTCACTTGGTTTATAATTTATTCTCTTATCTTAGATAAGTACTTAACTAAGTCATATATTCTTTATAGGATTGTTTTATCTAGTAATTTTTTTGTTACACTTGAATATATTGGCTGGCAAGCCTATAGACTAGATAAAAAATTATTATTCCTATTGTAACATGTTTAAATATATAATAGGCAAAGAGAATAAATGGGATTAACAAGTTCCAGTCAGTTATATTCTATATTAATTTAACTATGGCTTTACACAAGATACAGTTAAAATATTTTACCAATTCATTGGTCTGTAAATAGTATAATATTGTAAATTTCTGTTTACTTTGGAGCTTCTTTAACAATATTTATAGTATTTTGTTTCTAAAGTGTGTATTATAAACTGTGATTATCCTTTTGGGATACCCATAATAACAAATAATATTGTTGTATATAAAGTCAACTATGATAAATATGTATTTTTCTCAATAACAATTGCTTCTGGCCACTTTGTCATATAATCTATAGCAATAATAATATATCTTTTTATTCTAAAATTCTAAATACATGAAATAAAGGTTTTATAAAGTTAATTTTAATTTAATAAACAGAACTAAAATTGATATTGATTGCAAGAAACCTGATATATCTGTTTTACCTTGCCATTAACATTGGTTGCAGATATATATATGTATATTATTATATATCTGTAGCCAGTAGTAATTAGCTTTAATCTTTATAAACATTATATTTTTATTAAAATGATTATGTAAAAAGTAATGATGCAACAGGAATAAAATGGATTCAACTTTATGCTTTTAAAATATATATAATAAATAACCCCTATCCTGTTTAATTTTTTTATAAAGGATATCATTTTTGAATATATAATTCTTGCTTTTCTGTTGCAATAGATATCTTTTTCTTATATTAAATAGTATTGGGAATTTTTAGTATTGAAAATAGTTTCAGAATTAATTATAGTATTCTGTTTTCAATTTTTTTTTAACTATGTATCAAGATATTGGAACCTGGGTTGGTTTTTGTTTCTTATATTTTTTTTCTAAGTTATTTCATTCTTCTTATCTTTTTTTTATTTTATTTTTAGTTTTTTTAAGGTTGTATAGTATTAAAGGTGAAACAATACATTAGTGTTGCTATGTTTTTTACCTTTGTGATATATAATAATAAAATTAAAAAAATTGTAATTATAAAATCCATCTTGTTTGTTTTTTATTAACTTTAAAGTTTACAATTACTTTAATGCCTTATGATTTGTTACTATTATAAAGGATTCAATCTATAATAGTATTGAAAATGCCTAATTATTCATATAATAGTATCATTATCAAGTAGTTTTACTCATGTTTAGTTAATTCATGGCTTGCATATGTAATCATATATTCTTGACTATTTATATCTTTTTGTATTAATATAGCTCTTAACCATATCAGATATATTAATATAAATATAAAATATCTTTGTATAATCTGGATATTTTAAAATTAGAACAGTAATGAAGTGCTATTTCAATTACTTGAAGACTTAATTATAATTATTCTATCATTTATATTTAACATTCTTTTTGGTTAAATAATATAGAGATTGTATAATTGTAGAAAATCCTTTAATAAATCATTAATAGTATAATATAAGATCAATGAATCCTCACAATTGATATAAGTTTTTTGGAATTGGGAAGTATTTTATTTTGTCAATTTTGACTTTATTGGGTATGATTCCATCTCTTTCAATTATATAACCAAAAACTCTATATACACCTGAAAAAAAATATATTTATTAAGATTTAATTTCAATTTAATCTTTCTAATCTTGTCTAATACTGACTGAATTTGTGCTGAGTTTCTTCAGCTGTCTCAGAATAAATAACCATATCATTTACTGTATATTGAACATCATAAATTTTTTGATAAATTTAATAATAGTATATTCATTAGATGTTAAAATATTACACAGTCTAATGGCATGATTATAAACTTATACATTTTCAAAAACATTACAAATATCATTTTTTTTCTATCTTTTATACACCTTTACTTGTCAATAGTCTAATATAGGGCTTCAAAAAATATTAAAAAAATATTGAAATAATATTGATCTATAATAAATTTAATATATGGATTATAATTCACTTATGTAAATTTATAATAAATTTAAGTATTGAATTGATATTTAATAAGTATTGAAATAATACTGTTAGGAGCTCTAGCTTAATATAAGGTCTATTGTGCCAAACTATTGTACATTGATATATAGTATACTTCAATTAAATTATTAACTAATGATAAGAGATATATGTCTTTTTTGATTATCACATTTATCTTTTAATAGTCTATATATAACTTAAGTTTTTCATATTTTTTCAATAATATGACTATTAGAAATATCTATAGGCTCTTCAATTCTTGCACTAATCTATATTCTTTCAAATAAACTACTTCTTTTCTAATGAATTCTCTTATATCTGGAATAATCTTGTATATATTTGTTTAATTGGTCTTGTTTTTTTAGTATTAATTTCATATTTAACAACTTTTATATAGTATAACTCTGATATACTTGTAGATTGTGCAAACATGTTTCACTCTTGCTTTAATATGTCTTTTATTTGTTCCACTTGCTTCTCTTCGAATTCATTATTCATCTTTAGCATCATAATTTTTTCTTCTATTCTTTTTTCTTGCATAGGCTCTATTAGTATTGAGAATTTCTCAATTAGTACTACAGAATCTTTCTCAAGTGCAATGATATTATAATTGACTGCTGGTTATTGACTTGTTTATCATTATTGCTTGTTTTCTTCAGTACTTTATTTCAATTTTTGTTTTCATTAATTCTTGTCTTTATTGTTTTTTTTGTCACTTATCTCTTTATTTGTTTTCTTTTTCATTAGTAATAGTAATTCTTTAATCTGAGCAAAATATATTTCAGATCTTGATTCTTAAAATTGCATCTTATTATTAAAATCTGAATTACTATATAATTCCTTTATATAGTATTATTTCTTTTCTTTTACTTTTTATTTCTCATATATAATTTCATCTAGCAACTTATCAATCTGTTTCTTATTATATTGCTTATTATTGTTGATTTTATTTAATGGCACCTTTCTTGTTTTGTTATTTATAATAGAAGCCTTAATTTTTCTTCTCTTATATTTCAATATCAGTTTTTAATATGATTTTTATTTAATTTATATATATATATATCTTATATATTTTTATATGATGTTATAAATTATTTTGCCTTAGGAGAAAGATATAAATGGAGAACTAGTAACAAAAAGATATTTTGTATAAATGAACCAATATGATATACTAAAGTTTATAAGGGTGTACTAAAACTAGTACAGTTTTGAGA
Source organism: Acaulospora morrowiae (assembly GCA_910591835.1). NCBI lineage: Eukaryota > Fungi > Glomeromycota > Glomeromycetes > Diversisporales > Acaulosporaceae > Acaulospora > Acaulospora morrowiae. The sequence goes on along the minus strand of CAJVPV010002875.1, from coordinate 925 downwards.
TATATGAGATTAAGTGAAAAAGGTAATAATAATTTGTTTTGTAAAGATCAAGTTATTTTATTAATAAAGAGAAAAGTTTAACCTTGTAATTTCAAGAGAAATTGAAAATATTTATATATATATTTTTGATATATATTGATACATAATAGATATAAATAATAATAATAATGATAGTTGTAAAATAGATGTTATTTTTGTTAAAACAATTAATATATTTACAATAAATATAGAAAAATACTTTAGTAAAGGTATATATAGTAATAAAGATAATAAAATAATAAAAGATTTTAGAGATAATAAAGGTGACATTGATAAAGACAGGAAAGACATGAATCAGTAGTACAAAAATTATTCTAAAATGAACAATATTATAAGAATAAATATTAGTAAAAGTAATACAAGAAACAATATAAATCTTGAGCAAAAATTATATGTAACAATAGAAATTATTATCTATAAATTATTCTATGTATTGTTAAACTATATTAAATTTTTTACTTCTATATTAGCTTGTTATTATTAACTGTTTTTTAGACAAGTTAAGACTAATATGTTAAAGTATTATTAGTATTGTTATTATATGTTAAGTTTTATTTCTAACCATAAATATTATAAAAAGAAGTGAAGAAAAGAACTAATAGTAGTACTTATTTTTGATAAATAGAATTTTATAGAGAAATCTTTTTTAATAACTTATAGAAAAGATATCAGATACTATAGAAAAGCAATTATCAAACCATTTTGCTTGAAACCAGACACTTTATATATCTTTTTTACTTTTCTGATAATTATAATAGTACTAACCAGATAATTATTATACTATAATATCTTTTCTGAAGATTACAATATTTTTTTTTTTTTTTTTTCACCTAATCAGGCTGTAATTATCGTGTTTATTTAATCTTATTTAAGAAGACATAATTGT
>CAJVPV010002874.1:0-12196 GCA_910591835.1 Acaulospora morrowiae | reverse complement strand
TTATTAGATTTATTTTTATTATTAAAAAAATAATATAAATTAAAAAAAAATTATTAGATTTATTTTTATTATTAAAAAAATAATATAAATTAAAAAAAAATTATTAGATTTATTTTTATTATTAAAAAAATAATATAAATTAAAAAAAAATTATTAGATTTATTTTTATTATTAAAAAAATAATATAAATTAAAAAAAAATTATTAGATTTATTTTTATTATTAAAAAAATAATATAAATTAAAAAAAAATTATTAGATTTATTTTTATTATTAAAAAAATAATATAAATTAAAAAAAAATTATTAGATTTATTTTTATTATTAAAACAATAATATAAATTAATAAAATAAATCTAATAATTTTTTTTTTAATTATTATTTGTTAATTTTTAATATAAACATAAAAAATATAACATAAAAAATATAATATAATAATGATTTATAGGTCTATAATACAATTATTAGAACTTTAAAAATCATATAATAAAATTAGAGTTCAATTTCTTTAAGTAAATATTAGAAAATTATTTTTTAAAAAGAAAAAATTCTCTATTTATTGATTTAACCATAAAATAACCAATATTTTCAAATATAACAACTGGTTTATATAAAAATTATAATATAATTAATTATTTAAAATTGGTTAAAATTACCTTAATATAATTATATGATTTGTAAAAATAATAAGAAAATAGATTAAAAGCTAATAACATATTTATAACAATTTTTTTATTTTTGATACATCTGTTATATTGTATACTATATAACTAACATACTTCAAAATATGACAAAATATTTGAAAATATCTTAAAATATCTTGAAATATACTAAAATCTTTTGAAACATTTTAGAATATTATAAAACATTCTAAAATATTATTAATTAATTATTTTTTTTTTGAATAGGAAAATATCATTTCTTTATTTATTTATATAAAATATGATATACATTTCAAAAAGAAACAACATCTCTTATATGATTTTACAATGAGTTAAATGTTAGCTTGCCTATAGTAATCATTTAACTTATACTAGAAAAAAGATTTTAAAACCAGTATAGTTGTTAAATGATACCAAGCAACTATAAATACTTACTCAAAGTTAGAAAAAATTAAGTTATAATATTTAAAAATAAGATTAGAAATACAAAAAGAATAATTCAATTTGCTTTGAATAAATGTTTCAATGACAAGAATTGAAATGTCTACTATAAGACTGTTTCCTTATAAGGATACTGATTTGTCTATGTCATAAAAATTAGAATTGAGTTTGAAGCTAATTTGATTTTAAATCTTGATTTTATCTTACTTTATATATGTGGATAATAAAGTATTTGCTGTATTATATCATGATTTTCAAATTAGATTATAAGAGAGAATTAAGGTTTCTGTTGATGCCTTGGACCAAGAGTTAAAATTGAAAATGGAATAAATATTGGATATAATTCCACATGTAAACTTAATTACCTACCATATTGTGAGTATAAATAGGAAATTGTTGCATGATTTTAGGATAGAATTGATGGTTTCAATTATTTGTTTGATTTCTTTAATGGCTAATGGATACTTGAATATATGTTGAATATTTTTGGTGCAGAGGCTGTATCTAGAATAACATGAATTTGTGTATAGGTTGGGATATAGTTAATTTAGAAACTCGCAAGTAGGCAGTATTTCTGACAACAGTTTAATTCTGTATACTATAAGGTCATTGTATTGATCATTGTGCAAGCTTTTGATAAATTTGTTAAATGAGTTAAGTATTTTGAGACCAAAAGTGCAATGTGAATAGCTAAATATTTTAAATACTGAGGAGCTTTCATAGATTATATATGCTCTGATAATACTAAATTTTTTTGCACCATCTTGTGCAGTTTCCTAGATTGCAATTATTGATAGTAGAACTTTCTGAATAATATAATGAAGAGTTGTCCCACTATATATAGTGGGTGGCTAAAAGTCATCAAACAGTTCAAATGCCAATAATAAATTTTTTTATTTTACTAATTATATTTGTAAAATAAATTTTTTTTTTAAATATACATTATTTTATTAATATTTTATAGGTCCCCCATGTGCCAAAATCACAGCTGTTACCTGTTTCAGTATACTGTCTACTAGTGATTCAATCATTGATGCAAAGATTTTTTTCTATATAGATTTGACAAACTTTTCAAGTTCTGTCAAATTACATGGCTTATTTTTACGATTTCGAATACTCTTCTTGATCTCAGCCCAAAGATTTTCTATTGGATTTAGATCTGGACTTTGTGCAGATTACAAAAAAGAGTAAACAATTTTTTCTTCACAAAATTCTGTAGCCACTTTTGAATGGTGAGGTAGCATATTATCATTTTGAAACCAATAGTCACTATTGGAAAACATATGTCGTAATGTAATGTTACATGTGATTTTCGCTCAAGATTTACATTGCCCCTTGTATTACTTTTTGTTAGCATTTACTCTTGTAATATTATTTCTTCTAGAATAATCTTTGTACTACTGATCTATGTCTTCACCACCTTTACCTTCATCACCTTTATTACCTATATTATCTCTAAAATCTTCTATTACTTTATTATCTTTATTACCATATATACCTTCGCTAGAGTATTTTCCTGTACTTGCTGTAAGTATATTAACTGCTCTAACAAAGATAACATCTATTTTATTAATATTACTACTATTATCTATTATGTACTCCAAAATATATATATAAACACCTCCAATTCCTCCTGGAATTGCAAGATTGAACTTTCCTTTTTATTAATAAAATAATTTGACCTTTATAAAACAAATTACTATTGTCTCTTTTGCTTGACCTTATACACTTCAGAATTGTACTAATTTTAGTACACCCTTATGAACTTTAGCATACCATATTGATTCATTCATACAAAGTGTCTCCCTGCTACTAGTTCTTCATCTATATCTTTTTTCTGAGATAGGAAGATATATGATACTATCTATAAACTATTCTAAATGTATATTAGATTATATCAAATTTCTTTCATATTAGCTTGTTACTATTGACTAGTCCAAATGATACTTGTCAAGGCTAACATGCCAAGGCTCCGTCAGTATTGCTATTGTATAAATAATAAAATAAAAATTAATAATAATGTTTTTCTGATTTAGTCAGCTTTCTAAGAGCTTACGCTGCATATTCAATATTTCTTATTGTTTCCTATTTTGATAGTCTGGTTGTGTTCCAGATTGATTGTTGTATATATATCCTTTGCCTTTGCTTCTTTGTTGATTCTACTAATATTTTTGCTAGCTTCCTATTGCTGGAAACATTGATATCTTTTTGTCCATAGTTTTTGAAATACCTTTGTTATTCTACCTGTTACTTTTCTTAATATGTTCTTTGTTTTTGTTCCATTTACTTGTTCTATTAGTGAAGTCAGATCTTTGCTGAAAACTTCTTTAATTATATATATAAGATTTTTTTCTGAGTCAGTTATTGTTTTTTTGAGCTTGCTTCACCAGTCGAATTTTCCTTTGACTTCTATTCTGCTTGAGATCTCTTCTTTCAGGATTTCCAAAAATTCTGATCTGACTTGATCCACATAGTGTTCTTTAAATATATGCTTTGTAGTTTCCTGGTTGGTACACCAGGAGCATTTTTTGTCTTTGTATAAATCTGGTTTTCTTTTATACAACTTGACTTTTGTGGGCAATTCCTCATTGTAACATCAGAAAGTGGTGACACATATATTATCAATATTTGATATCAAGACATGTCACGCGCCATAATTAAAAACAAGTTACGACGAAATAATAGCTGACGCACATGAAGATATAGAAGGCTTTGGTGGGAAGTATAATATAAGCAGAGAAAGACTGGACAAAGTCACGTGCCACGTTTCTGCTTGAAAAAATTAATCAATTATGTAATATGATGATAATAATGATGATATGTTATATAATAGCTTCGCCACAATTTTATTACTTTTTTATTTTTATTTTACTTTTCTCTATTTGTTTATTTTATTTTTCTCATTGAAATACTTACAGTATGTAATTATTGAATGAAATATATAAAAGAACTATGAATTGAAAGAAAAAGAGATAAGAATTGGTAAAAGAAAAATTAATAAAAATCATTTTTCAGCCATAATCGAATCCACCTCATATATAATAAAAACATATACCTTTGTTATGCAAATCTTAGCTTTTTTTAGCAACAGACTCACCAATAGTGATGACATCATTAAGGAGTTTGTATCTGAATGTTCCGATATTATGGTCTTGTTGATTAGTCTCAAAGCTAATGATCTTTGATAGTGACAGACTGGCCCATGTTCTTTTCCAGTCTATATCTTTTTCATCATCTGTTCTCAACCATATCTTATGTCTCCTTTGTGTGGCCCACGTATTGATCCATTTATTGTTTTACCTTTGTTTCATGAATCCACTGGTGCCAATATCTAGGTTTTTTTTGTTCCATTGCAGTATGCATATCAGGCTATCGATGTGTTGGCTTTTGATTTTGACCATCCATTCATATTCAAGCTTTCTTTTCTCCTTTGCTAGACTATTTGCTTTTTCATTATTACTATTTCTTGTATAAGCCTTGATTTTTCTAAGCTCTGTTGTTACTTTTCTGAATTGGATTTTGTCCCTTATAAGGGTTGTTATGAGAAGGTTTGTTGCTTTTGCTAGTCTCTGCTTTCTGGGAAGCTTGGATTGAATTGTATATATTGCACTTTGGCTGTCTGTATGTATTGTTGCTGTTGTGTTTGTATTTATAATTGTCAGTGCTATAAGAATTGTTAATAATTCTGCTCTAGTAGATGATAGGAACCCTTCATATCTGCCTTTAAACTCAATTTGTTTTTGTGTTTTTTGATTGATGATTATCCCTCCTATATCCATTTTAACTTGTCTGTTGGTGTATTTGTCTAGTAAGCCGTCTGTAAAGATATCTACTATTCTCCAGTTTTGAATTGTTCTTCTAATTTCTTTAAGTTTCTTTTTAATTTTGTGTTGTAGTTTGAGTCCTACAAGTTCTTCTGTGTCAGTTGTACCACTTGCTATATTATTGATAATGATCTGTGGGGTGTTTGTTACTTATGGTACTGTGTGACTCCAATTGTGGATTTGTCTAATGAAGTTTGGTGATACTTGGATTTAAAGAAGATTGCCTAGTATGGAATTGTACCTTTTTGAGCTGTTTTTTGTTCTTTTGACTGGAATGGCAATTGCTTCTTTTGTATTGATCTTCCTAATATATGTGTTTGGTTTTTCTTGTATATCCATTCCACACTCACAGCATTTTTTGATAGAAAAATCTCATGATATCTGTGTGTAATGTTGTGTCTTGAATTTGTCATAGAGTATTCTAACCTGCTTGTTGACCTTTCCTATATAGATGTTTTGATTAATGATCATGAAAATGTAGCTATGATGTTGAATATACTCTGATTCACCAGGTCACATATAGCAAAAGTATTGATGATAGTTTTTGGATAGTAATTTTCTTTTTTTTGAAACCAATAGATGATTTCTTCAAACCAATTTGACTTTCCATCCTATAAATTTCACCCCCAACAGGTCTTGAAGTGTATCCATGTAATGCAGTGTAAGTTTGTGATATTGGTCATTTGTTCGATAAACATAAGGTTGTGTTTTCTTAGGTTATCTCTATTTTTTGTTATACCATGAATTTGGCATAAAGTTTTCCAAAGAATTCCAATTGTTTTCTGAAATAGGAATGGTTAGTTTGAAGTTCTTTGTTGCTTTAATGTGAATATAAAAGTCAAGAATAAAATCCCTTTATTAGAAACTTTTAGGTGTGAACAGGATAATTTTATGGTTGTAAAATTATTAGTTACTTTATTTCAAGGTCAAAAGAGCATCCTTAAATATATTTTTAATGTTACAACCTTTTTCAAATAAATAAATAAAATAAAAATACATAAGATATTATACATATATCTATATAAGACTTAACTTTCTGAAAGACATATGTATAACTATATAGTAAATATAAACATAATAAAATAAATGGAAAAGAAATAGTAAATAAAACCCCTTGTGTATCAAATTAGTATATCCATAATCCCTTGTCAATTACATATGGTAATATTAAGATAAACACTATTAATAATACTATTTATCCTTGCGAAACCCATATGGTTTGGGTGATTGGCATCCCTTGACGATCATGGCATGTATCCAAAGTCATGTGGCAGGTTGAGGATCCAAATTGTTACAGTGAAGGTTGTTCAATTTCAGGAGATAAAGGATGTTTGTTGTAAGGTTGTGATGAGAAAGTTTTATTATTCTGTATTATGTGTCTAAGATATTGTGAGTTGATTAAGTCCAATTCTGCAGTTGTTGGAGTCTTGCTTAAGGCTCCTAATGATATCACTTCGATACCTGTTTGATATCTGTTCAATACTTAAATTTATTATAAATTTATATGAGTGGGTATATTAAATTTACTATAGATCAGTACCATTTTGATACTACTTCAGTACTGATTTGATACTTTTCGAAGCCCTAGTTTTGCTCTTGTAATCTGTCCTATAATGTTTCTCTTATTTAGGTCTTGAGTCTATCTTGTTGTTTGTAGTTTCAGCTGTTTATTATAGATATTGAATATTTTGTATCCTATATATAAATGGATATCACTGTTAATAGCTATTGAAGGGAGTCCGACTTTGTGTTTAAAGATTGATATGATTCTACTATTAATCTGATTACATTCTCTTTGAGTTAGTACAGTATCTTGGATGAGATATTCGATTATTAGCATAAGAACTTGATTAATTATATATTTGAATTGTTTATCTTTAACTCTTTTCTACTGAAGAAGTTTCATAATAAAGAAGGTTTTGTTAAGGATTAATTGTTTTTAATATTTCTTTGAGCCTGCACTTGTTATCCATGTCCTGAGTATTCTTGTTGCCGTGTCCTTGTCTTGTGCCTGGATTGTGTCCCCTTGGAGAATAATGGAGGTTGATTTTGTGTTATTTGTTGTTAAGAGAATGGATTTGTTTGGGTTTATCTTGAGGTCTGTGATATTAGTGAAGCTCTCGACTATACTTTGAATCTTTTGCATCTTGTTTTTTGAATTTATGACCAGATTGTATTATCCATATATGAAATTGATGAGATATGAATCTTGTGGTGATTTTATACTCCGAAACATGTTGTAGGAGTTCTGGTCTCTATAGTATACCCCAGTTTGAAGTTTTCTATTCTTGTAATAAGTAGATCATAGTATATATGCCAAAGCAGAGGTGATATGGTGTCTTCTTGATCAATATTTTGTTTTGTGATAAATGGCTCTATTAGTTCATATTGTGTAATTACTTGGCTTGTATACTCTGTAACACATTTTATAATAATATTGTGAATTTTGCTTGGGATTTTAATTTGGTATATGGCCTTGCTGAGCATCTTATATCTTATTGAATCATAGGCCTTGCTGATGTCTTGGCTAAGCATCTATAATTCTTTTTTCATCTCCTTTGCTTCTTCCATTATATGATTTATGATTGTGATGGGTTCATGTGTCCTGCCTTCTGGAAGTTCTGTCCAATTTAGAGGCAATAGAATTTGATATAAGAGAAGATTTTGTGCGAGTCTGTTGTTGATTATTTTTGTAAATACTTTTTTAATAGTTTCTAGTAGTGCGATAGGGCAGGTTTGCCTGAGATCATACTACCAGTTTGAATTTTTTGGAATGGAATATATCAGATTGTGTTACCATTTCAAGGAGATTTCTTCTGTTTATATAACGCGGTTGAAGAATACTGTGAGTCTTTTAATGTCTGCTGGGCCAATATGTTTGAGTGTTGTGTAGTTTATCTGAAACTTTTTTGGAACAGACTCTGCTTTTAATTTCTTTATTGTTTTCTAAACTTCTAGATATAATATCTCCTGTAAGCATTTGTCATATCAACTTTCTGTGATCTCTGGTTTGGGGATAAATTCTTGCCTTCAGTAATTCCAGTTCTCCTTCAAGGGTGGTATTTGTATGAAAGATTGTTGAAAATGTTTCATCACCTCTTTTTTGATCTCCATTGGTTTTATGATTACTGTGATGGAATCACCTTGGATTAGTAGTTTGTTAAAGAATATGTTGTTGCTTTCATACTCAAGAATTGATCAGATTATTTTTTTTTTGTTTGTGAACAAGTGTAGGAATCTATCCTCTATGCTTTTTTGGATTTTTTCTTATATCTTCTTGTTTGTTAGTGTTGTAAGACTTTTGTAAGCTGTCTTTTATAGGTTTTTGATTTCTTTCAACCATTTGTGAGCTGTGGATAAAAGATAATTTGACTCTTGCCAGGAGGATTCTTGGATTGTTGGGGTCCCTTGATTGATTTTGTCAATGGATTTGTTAATGTTTGTGATAATATTTGTTGTTTTGATATTGTGCTTGAAGTATTGTTTTCCCTTGCTATAAAGTTTTCTGATTTCAATAACTTTTCCTTCTTGTGGTGATACACCTTTGTGGGCCTTCATTGCTTTTTTTCTTTTGGTCTTGATTTTAAAATATGATTTGATCTTGCTTTGTTAATTGCTTTTCATATAAGGTTCCAGAGTTTGTTGGATGTCACATTTGCCAAATCTGTTTGTCTTTCTTGTTATTGAAGAATGATTTGTAGCTTCTTCTGAAATTTCTTCCATTGTTCAGTTGTTATGCCTGTTGTGATGCATTTGGTTTCTGTTTGATTTTTTGAATAGTTTTTGGAGAGTATATGGATATTGAATAAGGAAACTGTTGCTTGAATGATCATATGATTACTGTTGGTTACCATAGCTGCAGAGCTGATTTTTGCCTCAGTGGAGTACCAGTTGTTATGATTGGAGATCCAAATATAGTTCAACCTTGAGGTCGTGTCTCTGGAGTTTTGATAGGTGAAGCCTGGAGTGATGGGATTAAGTGCTCTATAACAATTTGTATAATTTAAGTTTTGCAATACATGCAGAGTTGTTAAGGTGAGGTATTGTAATTTGTGTTTCTTGTTAGTTAATAATTTGTAATCTATCTGAAGATTTATTATCGAATTAAAGTCTCCTATGATAATTGTATTCCAATTCCTTCTGTGTTTGATAAAAATTTCTTCTTCTATTTACTTATTAACTTCTCTTTTTTCCTGGCCATCTGCTGCTGGTATATAGTATTACCACTATTGGCAAGTCTGTTGTTAAAAAAAAGCTAAGATTCGTGTAATAAAGGTAAGTATTTTTATTATATGTGAGGCAGATTCGATTATGGCTAAAAAATAATTTTTATTAATTTTTCTTTCACCAATTCTTGTCTCTTTTTCTTTCGATACATGGTTTTTTTATACATTTCATCCAGTAATTACATAAGTATTTCAATAAGAAAAATAAAATAAACAAATAGAGAAAAGTAAAATAAAAATAAAGTAACAAAATTGTGACGAAGCTATTATATAACATATAATCATTATTATTATCATCTTATATAATTAATTAATTTTTCCAAGTAGAGATGTGGCATGTGACTTCGCCTGGTCTTCCTTTGCTTATGTTATACTTCCCACCAAAGCCTCCCATATCTTTATATGCGTCAGCTATTGTTTCGTTGTAACTTGTTTTTAATTATGATGTGTGACATATCTTGGCATCAAATGTTGATGACATATGCATCACCACTTTCCCATGTTACAATAGACTCCTAGTATTCTGATATGTCTTTTTTCCTTGAATTGAAGATTGATGCTTATTCCCTTATCCAGATATTCTTTTGTTTTGCCTATATACTTGCCTATATCTTTTTTGATTATTAGTGTAATACCAGCTCCTTTGTTATTGTTGCTTCAGATTATATTATAGTTGGAGTATTTCCAAAATTTGTAATTGTTACTTTGTACCTGTGTTTCAGTGAGTGTCTCTATATCTATGTTCCTTTGAGTGCAGTAAGTAAAGAAAGTTTGACATTTGATGGGATTGTTGATGCTTCTTATATTATGTTTGAGTATTTTCTATGTGATTGTAAATGGTTGCACAGATGTGGTATTGTGGTTGATACTTATTATCTCAGTTGTGTTTGTTGGTGATGATATATTTGGGAAACTTCTGTTATATTACTCTCATTGTTTATCATATATGGCAGGTTGTTGGGATGTATTTGTGGTAAGGATATCTACTATGCTTTGAAAAGTGTCATCTATATTTGCCATACATGTGTTGAAATTAATTTGCTGTTCTCTAATGTTAAATGTATCTATTGCAGGGCTTGTTGCTTGCCTTTTGTGCTAATAGTTGAATTCTTTTGGCTCAGGTGTTATTGTATATGGTGAATTTTGGTCTAAGTATTTTTTGCCTGTTTCGATATAATAAATATATATTATATAGTATATATTGTACTATTTGAGTTATAAAAAAATTGACATTTTAATTAAAATATTTAACTATATATACTTCTATAGTATCATAGCTATTGGCTGCTAATAAAAGTTAAGATTTGCATAACAATATAAGTATTTATTGTTATAGGTGAGGCAAATTTGATTATGGCCAAAAAGTGAATTAATTTACTTTATCTTTATTAACAACATGGTACTTTTATACAATAAATCCAATAATTATATAAGAATTGACAATGAAAAATGAAATAAACAAAAAAAGTAAAGTAAAAAAGAAATTAAATAATAAATTATAGTGAAGCTATTACATAATACATCATTTTTTTTTATTGTTATATTACAAAATTCATTAATTTTATCAAGCAAATACAAATCATATGATTTCTTCTGATCTTTCTTTGATTATATTATATTTTTTTACCAAAGCCTTTCACACTTTTTCATATATACCATTTATTGTTTTGACATAGCTTGTCCTTATTATAATGCATGATATTTTCTTGACAAATGTTATTGTATAATTTGTATTACTATTTTCCATGTTACAATAGAGAAAAATATTCTAGTAAAGATAACTAATTAAAAAGAAATAAAGAAAATAGGAAATATTTTAGAGCAAAGATAACATAAAAATCATAGAGTTTAATAATAACAAATTAATAATATAAAGATTATTTTAGAATATATGTTATTTCAAGAATAAATACTAATAAAAATTGAAAAATATGTAATAAAGATCTTGAATAAAAATAAAATATAACAATAGATAGAACAAAACATAGTATAATATATAAGATAAAATATTAAATGGAAATATAACATAAAGAATTAATGTATCAGAACATGTATTATTATGGGATAAAAAATTTAGTAAGCTTATAATAGATTTGTAAAATATAATAATCCATTTTTAGACATATAACAGCTAATATAAATAACAATAGTTGTAATAATAGAATAAAAAAGATAATAAAAAAAACTATTAAAAATATAATCACCACTTTTGTAAGTTTTTCTTACAGTATAATTAATAAATTTATCTTTTTTATAATAAACTGCTAATTTTTGTAACTCACTAAACCTATAAAATCAGATAAACAAAAGTTATTAATTAAAATAAAAATAAGAGCAAGTAACTCTAGAAGTAAAGAAAGATTTTACTTATTTGAACTCTAATATAACATAAGTATTAATCTTAAATTAGTAACAGATAAAATTCCTAATAATATCATTTCAATATTACTTTGATATCAATTTCAATATTTAATTTTACTATAAATTTATATGAGTAAGTTACAATTTATATATTAAATTTATTATAGATTAATATTATTTTGATATTACTTTAATATTATAGTGGATTGCCAAAAGTTTATAGATACTTTTTAAAACTCAGTAAAAAAGTTTTTTAAATAAAAAAAAATTTTATATAATAAAATATTTACATACAGTATTGATTATATTTCTAATTTTACTTAAATAAGCAATATTTTATTGGTTTTTTCCTAGTTGCAATACAAGCCATAATGTGATGTGATATACTTTTGATTAGTGTTACAAATCGTTAGTTGGAAAGTTTGAAATTGACCAATCAGAGTATAGGGATTTTTAGTTGTAACTAGTTTTTTTTTTTTTTTTTTTAAACTGCTAAGTGAGACTTTACTTTAGTCTATATTAGTGGGCCATCCTAATACTTATCTAAACTAGAATCCACCCACAGATAACTACGACCATCTGGATTAAGTCTGCCACCTTTTACAACCGTTCAGTTTAGCCAAGACTTACTAGAATTTAGTCAGTGAGATATCATTGGTGGGATGAGGGTACATCAGTACACCAA
>CAJVPV010002873.1:0-12197 GCA_910591835.1 Acaulospora morrowiae | reverse complement strand
AACCCAAGCTTGTTAGATGTCTTAAAATTGTTATATGAAATACTTTAGTATTCATATTTAACAATTTAATTGCCAAAGTTTTTGTAGAAAGTTTTGAATTATAATATAAGTATTGATCAATTGCTTTTGATTCATGTGCAATAATTTTTTTAAGTTGAATTCCACTAAATTTTTTTGAATTATTTCCTTTAGAATTTAATTTTTTAAGATTGTAATAAATAGTTGACATGGTTATGCCAGTTCTAGAATATATTTCATTTGTAGAAGTAATTCCATTCTTCCACAAATATAATATAGTTTGACATTGTGTATGTTTTTCAGAAAATAACATTGTAAGAATAAGTTTATAAAAAAAATAAAATAAGTTGAGAAATTTAATAGTATATATATATTTGTTAAGATATGTTATTTACATATTTAAAATTTCATGTGGATTGCTTTTGTTTTGAAAAAGTTATTTATATTTATATCACATAAATAAAATTTCAAAAAGTTTTGTTATATACTATATATTAATTTTAATTATATAATTTAAAAAATAATATATATAAATTAATAATAGTGTTTTTATATAATTAAATATTTATTTATTTTTAAATAATCAAATATTATTTAGAACTTTAATATAGGTTTTAAAATTTTTTATTATATTTTCTAAGTTGTATTAAAAAACATAAGATATAATTATATATTAAGCCTTATATTAAATTATTTTTAATAAAAAAGATATATATTATATTATTAAAATTAAAATTTTGTATTAAAAAACAAATAATTTTTTTATCTTTAAATATTTAAAAGTCATTCACACTTTTCTTATTTTTAATATAAGAACCTTAAAAAAATCAAAAAAGCACATTGATGTATTAGAGTAAGACCTCTAATTAAGAAAAAACAAAATTTGAGCCTTTGCTTTTTCTTTGAATTGCATGAGGAAAGATCTGTAGCAATTGCTTCTTTATAAGCTTTTTTTGAGATTCTTCACATTTCTACTTCTTATTAAAATACATTTCTTATTAAATAAACAAAATTTTTTTTTTATTGATTTTTATTTCTTTCAAAAAATCAAACTTTATATCAAAATTGTTTATATAGTTGGCTTGAGGTACCAGCAATATTTACAGTTTTCACTTTTCAATATCATTCAGCATGTATTGCTATATTATCAAAATAAAAAATTTTTCATCAAAAAACTATAATCAGTTTACTTTTGTCAACTAAACATTATTTCAGATTCAATCAATTAAACTTTACCAAATATCAAAACAAATTGATACTACCAGTATATCACACAATGATCAATATAAATAAATACATTTTTAATAAAAACAATCAAAACAAAATTATACCAATGATAATTACTATTATCACAGTTAACAATTCAAATAATCACAACTTTAATAACAAACAATATCACTTATACTATATCATCTGTATTATGAGAGACATGTCTATAAGGGAAAAGGTCCAAAGATATTTTATTTATTAATCACTTATTTATGAAAAGATTTAGAGATATTTTACGCATTGATATTCTGTTGGAAGTCAAAGATACTTTATATATTGCCTGTTTTTTAGAGAAAAAGCCTGAAGATACTTTATTTGTTGCCATTTTTTCAAGAAAATATAAGTTTTATTTTTACAAATTTTATAGTTTATGTAATCTTGTTCTAATTTTAGCTTTAGTTATTTTAATTGTCTTTTTTCTAATTATATTTATACTTTCTTCTTCAATTTCTTTATATTTTTCAAATTCATTTTTCTTTATTATATACTTTTTTATACTTTATTCTCAAAATTTAAAAGATTTCACAAAATTTTTTAAGTAGGTAGGTATAGCTGCTACTCCTTTATCTAATACTTTAATATTGCTTTTGAAATTTTTTTCAATATTACAATGGCTCACTAAAGTAATGAATTACTTATAATTTTTTTAAAAAAATATAAAATTAAAAAATTTTTTAAATAAATAAATTTATTATATTATAAATTATTTTTTATAATAGTAATGTATAAATTTTAAACATTTGAATTTTGCAACACATATAATTTTTTTTGATTAATATGATTCACTACTTTTGTAACTTTAAAGATAAGTATCAAATATACATTACAAATCAAAATTTTTACATAATAAAAAATTTTTTTTATTATTCTTAGTTACACAGAGTAGCACGATTGCGAGAATCATGTAAAATAAAACCAAGCCTTACCTGTCAATTGAAAAGCGTGTTAGGATTTATGCTCTTCTTAAGAAGAGATATTTTATATAAATGATTGCTTTTTGCGAAGGAGTTAACCAGGCAATGGTAATATGAGTTCGTAAAAATAAAGATACCACTGGAGGCTTTACGAATAAGCCAAAATCTGGTCGTTCGCAAGTTGTCTCTATACATAATGAGAGAAGAATCCTTCGCCTCATTATTTCTGACAAATGTTCCACTGCAGTTGAGGTGTAAGCAAAGCTACAAGAGAAAGATTAGTTAGAAATTTCTGCGCAGACCATATGCCACACTCTTTAGAAAAATGGCCTAGTGTCAAGAATTAGGTGCTGGAAACCTCTCCTCTGAAAAAAACATCGCCAACAATGATTGAAGTTCACCCACCTGTTTAAAAATTGGGAAGTGAAAGATTGAAAGAAGGTGTGTGGTCTGATGAGAGTAAATTCCAGGTTTTTGAGTCAGATGGTCATCAGTATTGTTGGAAAGAATCCAGTACACCTTTAAATACCATGAATATAACTTTAACAGTAAAGAATGAGGTGGTTGTATCATGATGTAGGGTTGCTTTATCTCACTAGGTATTGACTATCTTTGTCACATTAATGGGGACCTTGATGGTGAACTATATCATCAAATTCTTGATGAAGATTTTTTTGGCACCCTTGAGTGATACAGCCTGAATGTTAAGGATGTCATCTTCAATAAGATAACGATCCTAAACATATCACAAAAAAAATCAAAGAGTGGTTTAAGAAGAATAGCATTGAAGTCTTATTTTGACCATCTCAGTCCCCAGACCTCAATCCTATCAAACACTTATAGAATGAGGTAGAGTGACATCTTAGGAGACTTCCAGAACGAGCCATGGGAAAAGAGAACCTGTGGACTAAGATACAGTCTATATGGAATAGTATTGAATTAGACATTCTTAGTAAGTATGTTGAGTCTATGCCTAAACGGGTAAAAGCGATAATTAAGACAAAAGGGGGATATATGAAATGGTGATTTGTAACACAAGATAAATAATAATAATAATAATAACGAATGTGTTTTTTTAAAATAAAATTTTTTATATATTCAAAATTTTATTAAAATAAAGTTCCATATGTTTTGAATCATATTAATTAAATAAAAAAAATTTTTTTTTTAATTATTAAATATATTTAATTAAAATTTTTATCTTTTTTTTTTTGCCTCTAATCAGACTGCAAAAGTTGCATTTATTTATTCAATTTTGAAAAACAGTAGTATAATATACATGATACTATACTAAAGCTAAACTATCTCGTAATTGCAAAACATCCATCAATGAATTTAGATTTGTACGTAATTCTTGAATCCTTAATACCAAAACCACTGTGTTGCCTACATGATTTAACTATTTACTAACTATTTCACTACAAGAAAGTAGATTCATTAAGCTATTACTGTGTGGTATTAACTATTTTAGACTTTTTAAATCTAAACTCTCTAGATGTGATCATTGGAAATGAAGAAGTTGTTTCTTTTCAAAACTAGATGTCAAAGACTATACCTTGAAAGATCTCAGCCAGCCTACATTCAAACTGTCACCCCGAATGATCCTGTGGTTCTAAGAGGTAAAAAAAAATTTTATTTTTTAAAAAAAGAAAAGAGAAATAAAAAGGAATAATTGAAAAGTTTATTCTGGTAAATAAAAACCCTCCAATATCAACTTTGGTCCATTAGAATAAATCCTTTACCACCACTTGCAGTTGGGCAAAACATTTAATTTTCACTATTCCATTGCTAACCAAGAATATTTAAGGTACTTATAACAAGTCTTATACCCATAAGGAATTATTGCTTGAAACAAAACTTATACCTTAGAAAATTATTGCTTGATGTCTTCTCAGGATAATTAACAATGAAGAAAGCTTGTTACTGGATTGGGATGAGATTTCTTTTGATCTTGAAAAGAAAAGAAACCAGTCCAAGAGGGGAAGGGAGTACCATAACACATCTTGACAAAAAGGACATCTTGTCACCTTGCTCTTTTCACTATAACCTATTGCATTATTAGGTTTTATGTTGTACAAGATAGAGCACATGGGAGTTATGTGTTTTGTTTACATTTCTTGCTACATGTAGATTAATCAGTCCAAAATTTGGATCAATCACTATTTAAGAATTCCAGTGTAACCAAAAATTCAGAGTCAAGCTGAAGTAGGCAAAATCCCCTAAAAAAATCAGAAAAAAAAGTTTACACACTTGAAAAGATAGGAGAAGGGCTTGAGAAAGATGAGAGAAGAGTTCCAGAAATCTATGCCAGTTTTTTCTAGAGTCTTGAATCTTTGGAGGAAGAGAGGTAGGTACTTTTTCTACAAGTTCTTTTTCCTAACAAAGTTTTCTTACCTTTAACTTTGTAGGTAGAAGTTTCTTATATTTACTTGCAGAAATATAAAAAGTTTATATCAAAGAGAGAAAGAAACAAGTGGAGGAGACTGTGCTTCTTGATATACAGTCCGGGACAAAAAAAACCACCTTTAATATTTTTATTATAACTTTAATATCAAATAAAAAAATGATGTTTACCTACAGGAAAAAATAAATAAATAAAAATAAAATTTTGTTTTACAAATTTAAAATTATAATAAAGAAAGTAAAATATAATAATTATTTGTTTTTTCAAAAAAATATAAAAATTTATTAATATATAATTAAATATCATAAATGATTTAATAATGTTTCAATTGATATATTATTTTTTTTAAAAAAACTTAATTTTTATATTAAAAAATTTTACATAAAAATTTTTAAATTATTTTAACATTTATATGTTGTATATAACATGTTTTAAACTTTTTTAAATAAAAAATTTTATAAAAAAAAACTAATATTATTATCTAAATATTTTAATTAAATAGTTTTTATATTTATTTAATAAAAATTTGAAATAACCAATAATAATAATAATAATTTTTTTTAAAAAAAAAATAATCACATTATTATTAATATATTTTTAAAAAGCAAAAGTTTAATTAAAAAAAAAAAATCCCTTTATTATTTTAATAATCAATAATCAATAATTTAAAATATGTTATAAACATTAAAAATTAAAAAAAAAAAATACATTTTTTTAATAAAATTTATAATGAAGTTATTAAATTTGCATATGATTATGAAAATTATATTGACGATTAAATAATTTTGATAAGATACAGCAAACAAATGTAATCTCGCAAAATAGTATGATCATTTATTCTATGTCAAAATTCAAACTTGATATTATTGAATTAGTTCAATACAAGGTATTTAAAAATATACTGTATGTATATAATTAAATTGTATATGTCGTGCGATTCTAAAGTAAAAAATTGATCACTTTTTATTTTTTTAAAAAAATATATTATTATGCCATATCAATTATTATTTTATCAATTGAGATGAAGGATTTATTTAATTAACGTGAAATTCATAATCAGATACCGTGTGTGTGCGTGTTAAATTCAGCAAATAAATAGATTTCATCAATCTTATGTTTACATTTAAATTTTAATTGAATGAACCATGTCACATTTAATAATCATTATCTGAATACACACGTATTAAAAATTACATCTTATCGTTACGAAAAAAAACGGTTTGATCCAAAGTAAATGTTGGGATATCGGTACCATGGTTATTCAGGTCATAAAATAAGGAAATCGAATAATAAAATAAGGAAATCGGGTAAAAAAAATAATGCATGCGTAATGAAACAGCGATTATATTCGCACATTATCAGCGCATAATCATTCCCCCCAAGAATCAAATTTCAAATTGATACCAAAAAGAAAAGGATCCATATTTAAAGACTCCTCAAAGTCGGATTTTTTAATTGGGCAACGTATAATCGAGCAAAGATAAGAAAAACTAACAATAATCGACAATCGAGAACCCCTGAACAGATCAATAATTATTATTGCATGTGATAAATACGGTATGATGGAATCGGAGAGAGAGACCGACGAACGAATAATGTATTTAGGTTATCCCGAAGAAGCTTGGCATTTAGTCACCATACGCGTACGTGGCACGTGAATAGACAGTGGGCAATAAATTAAATTAAATTTTTGGATAAGCTGATAAAGCATTCCGATAATCAATGTTATCTGCTTATCTCTATTCGAGAATTCTCGAGCAGTATTCCACTTCTGTATGCACGTTACCCATGTACAAACTGGACCCATACACGTTTGTGGCTTAGTCTACATTATTTTAATCACCATTAAAAAAAAAAAATTTTTTTTTTTTTTTTTTTTTTATATATACCAATAATAACGATCGTTGTAATAATAAAAATAAAAAAATTTTCAAAGTGACGTATTTTACCTTTTAATAATACTAGAAACTCCTTGACTAATGTTCTAATGTTACATTTGATAGTCAATTAATCAGTGTTTTAGTTGATCTCGCCGCGAATTAATATCTTGATGGTAAGCTTATCTCGACATTATTTAAAATTAATAAACTTGCTCCGCAGATCGCCTAGTGTTCAAGAAATCTTTAATCAGAACTTCATTAGCAATGTGTTTATCGTCGCGAACTGATCGATTTTTAGCATGGTTAATCGGTTTAATTCATCCGATCGCATCCTTCGTAGAAAACAACCTGAACGTTGGTCCTAATATTAACAATAAGGTGATCGATCCGGAATATAAGAAATTGACTTAGACACCTCGTCGTTACTATTGGTGTAACTTCTAAACTATCCGAGAAAACCTTTCGCGTCTCAGAAAATTGGGATTTCATCTTTATCTGAATCTGATAACAAATTGATCGGCAACTATATCATATCGTTTTGATATTATAGTGATCCTTTAGTGATCCGATCGCGATATGATTAGCCTAATTTGGAACTTCATTAAGCGGCTTGTTTAATAAATATTCGGAATGTGGACCTGTTGTCTTCCTAGACGTGTAATATCAATAAACCAAATATAAAACCGTTTTCGTTGTTGTACCTTGCATAAAACGCGCACTCTGGGCAAGTACTGATGTGGAGGTATGAATCGTACGATACATAGATTACGTCATATAAGCGTTTTTTTTACACATCAAGTTCGTGATCAAGCACAATAATTCTTTTTGATGACAAAAATTCTTTATTACCTTTGTCTTATCAGATATTAAAGATAGAAGACTACGTTTAATAAAACCATGATATATGACAAAAAATTTTCCATTGGCTAATGGAGGTTCTACTACATTAATTTTTATTATGTCAGTTAGTTGTAGGGATCCTGTGATCTAATATATGTATGCGTGTATTGTTACACCGCGTTATCAGTATTTTATATTTTATATTTTCACAATCGATGTATAACGCTTTGGATTCATATTCAACACGACTTTCTTAGTGATGCAACAACATTTATTTACACTGTATTAAAAATCAAAAAAATCTCGTTTACGGTATATATATAAAAAAAAAAAATCATTTTCTCATTAGTGTTGCCATATATATATATAAAAAAAAAAAAAAGAATAACACAAAGGAACTCCAAGAAGGAAACATTTACAAACATTTTAATTGTAGATCAAGCGCGTTTGGCACCGCCTGCAACAGATGATTCAAAGAGGCTTACGTACGTTTACTTCACACTAAACATCATCGATTAATTAACATCCTGATTCGGATGTTCGCCAGTATTCAGTCTTCGTTCTTCGTTTGATACAATACTCAACGATTTAACACTTTCAATATTGTAATAAACTTCAGAAACTTTTGACACGTAACTGACAAGTCCGAGTGTGTACATAAATAAAAAGCTTTTCACCTATCATAACGTCTATTATAATTGAGATAAGTGTCATCATTTACACGAGTAGAAATAAACAAATAAAAAGTTTAAACTAGTTAAACCCGCATGTTTCAAAACAATTAAAAAGAATACTGTATGACAACACTTATTTCTTTGAAAAATTACGAAATTACGCCCTACCAAGAATTCTTTGTATCGCCAATGTTACTATTATCTTTCATATTCGGTTGTTACGTGCGGGGAATTAAGATGCGAACTTTACTACATCTTGTTTAAATTGTTCGTCAGAACATATTTGTTATGTCCAGGCGGCCGACATCATCGTATGTAGTCTCGGAGTCGTTGGACAATGATAACATACATTTCCTTGTATTTCCATTTATTTCCTGATAAAGAAGTTCCCCAGAGGTTGCGTATCCCGTTCAAAAATCCCATTGGGTGACGTTCTTACATTTATTTTTACTCCGAGACAATCATTTCTTTAATCATCTCGTTGCATTATCTTTATTTTCAGATTCCCATAGCACTTGCCAGCTTTATCCGATTAATGACGTAATATATTTTACATATTTTCGAGTATGCATAACATCATTCGTTCACATTTATCATATGAATACTGATAAGCCTAAATTAGAAAACGGTTAGATTCAGATAACGAACAAAACGTTTTGATGAGATTTTTTGTGTAAGATAAGATTATTGCTATCTGAACACATATACAAAAATGGTATTAGTAAACGAGTGGGGTTTGTTATTCTTTCTCGATTGCCTCAAAAGGCTGTGAAGAGAGATGTTCACAGGGTGGGGGTGGCTTTGAAGCCAACTGGATGATCGGTAGTGGTCAGCCCTCAATACGTAATTGATACACGTGTATCATGAAAATGTTTGTTTGACAATACGTAAATTTTGGAAGTGAGGCGTATAAACAATAAACAAGACCAAGGTTATCGTGATACCAATTGTCCGATTGATTCATTCGCGTGGGAACAATTCGGAAAGAGTGCAAGACCTCTTTGTGATTGTTTCCTGTATTTTCTTAATCGCTGCTTTTAGGGGAAGGCTAAAATTTAATAATTCCACATACAAATATTATCTCGCATTATCTTATCTCAAATCGTATTGCATTCCAAAAAAGCATTAAAAGTGAATTGCGCGACTGTCAAAAAACTATTAACAAAAAATTACTTATTTTTTTTTTGCTATCTTATTAACAATTTTAAGATAAGACATTATTTTAACAATTCATATAGTATAATAATAATGTCATATGTAACTATTTAAAAAAGTATATTTATAAATTGTTATTATTTATAATATATTGTATATAATTGAAAATAGTTTTAATAAATTTGAAATTCTTATACAATTACATTCATATTAGTATGTTTATTTTATATATGTTTTTAAAAATTTAAAATTATGTTAAAATTCTTTAATAATTTCAATTAAATTTTATTGAATTTTTTAAAAATAAATTTAAATTATTATATATTTTGCTTTTATAATTAACAATTTTTTTAAAAAATTTTTAATTATTATTTTAATTTTTTTTTTATATTAATTGTACTACAGGTATAAATTTTTATGAATCATTTTGCAAATTATATCTGTACATAAACAATCTATTAACTATTGTTAATATTAACTGGTACAGTATGATTTAATCAGATATATTAATTTATACTATATGAATGGATTCATATATTAGTATTTAAAGGATAAAAATCTTGTTATCAGTTTTAAACTACTTAACCTTTCTAAGAATGAGAATAAAAGTATATCAATTAAGTATCTTTAGATATCTTATTATATTATATTCTCTGTTTTTACATAACTATGATATTCCAAAGAATTTATTTGAACTATACTTTCTAGTAAATACTTCAAGAGTTATTTCTATAATTGATATATACTACCAAATCTGAAAGTTTGATTGTTGATCAAGTAAGACATGACTTTTAAATCTTTTAATAGATATTCTATAGGCTTTTAGTTGGCTTAGGCTGTCAAATCTAGAAATATAAATATCAAGCAGAACACAATTCCTATAAAACTTGCCTAAACATTATTCATGTAGTAATATTTCCAATTGGTATTTTTTTTAAAGTAATCTATTTAACCATAATTGATATACTGATTAATAGAAAGATTGATGGATATAATTTTTAGTTAGACCAAAAGTCTTTTTTTATACAAACTTTCTTTTTGATTTGTTTTAGTCTGCAACTGTCAGGAAGACCAAAGATTTTATCTTCATATAATCTAATTGAATAAGGATTGGATCTGTATTTTTAAGATCAAGTATATAGAAAAATAAAAAAACCTGTATACAAGTATCATAAATACTTTTATCTTCTATAAATATTAAATTAGGGATATGCATTTGAAAACCTGGAAGCATTATCCACTATGTTATTGATCCACAAGTCTAATTATTATTTTAAATTGTAATTAATTTATAATTATTTTTAATATTTTATAAAATATAAAAAAAAATAAATTAAAATTAATATATTATTATAATTAAATTATATATATATATATTTAAATAAAATAAATAAAAAAAATTTTTTTTATATAAATCAATTTATTTATTAATAATAAGATAAATTATCTTTATTAATAAAATAAATATATAATATTATATAATTAATAATAAAATATAAAATATATGGCTATATATATTTTGATTTATTATTTATTAAAATAAATATATTTTTAAAAAATTTTAAACAAAAAAAATTGTCCATTAGAAAAATCAAAAAATAAAAAAAACAGTTAAGACAAGATTATTAATTTTATAAATATGATTTTTAAATATATATTTTAAATAT
Organism: Acaulospora morrowiae; assembly: GCA_910591835.1. NCBI lineage: Eukaryota > Fungi > Glomeromycota > Glomeromycetes > Diversisporales > Acaulosporaceae > Acaulospora > Acaulospora morrowiae. The sequence continues at coordinate 1,376 of CAJVPV010002873.1, read as the reverse complement.
TTTAATTAAATATTAATATTATACAGGTTATATATAATTTAGTAAATTTGATTATATAATTTTTATAATATATTATTATTATTATTTTATTTTAATAGTTATTATATATTGAAAAAAAAATCAATTTTCTTGTCAATTCAAAAAACAGATATTCCAAAGAAATTTATATTTTTTTATAACAAAGTTTATACACTTTCTTTAATAATATTATTATTTAAAGACTCTAATTTTTTCCTACTTGTTTTTTTCTCTTTTTGAAATAAACTTTTTGTATTTCTGTAAGTAAATACAAGAAAAACCTATCTATAAAGTCAAAGGCAAGAACATTTTATTAAGAAAAAGAACTTATAAAAACAATACTCTTCTTCTTTTCTCCAGAGATTCAAAACTCTAAAAAAGATTACTATAGATTTTTAAAACTCTTGTTTTATCTTTTTTAAGTTTCTCTTTTATCTTTTTAAATATATAAACTTTTTTTTAGTTTTTCTGAAAAATTTTGTTTACTTTGGTTTGACTTTGAATTTTTGGTTATACCAGAATCTCTGAATGATAATTGGTTCAAAATTTGAATTAAGTAATCTATATATAGCAAGAAATGTAAACAAGACATATAAGTTCTATATGTTTCATCTTATACAACTTATATTCAATAATATAATTGGTAATAACAGAAAAAGCAAAGTAATGAGATATACTTTTTAATAAAAAAAGTGATTTGGTACTTTTTTTCTTCTCTCTTAAACTGGTTTTATTTCTCTTTAAGATTAAAAAAAGATCTTATTTCAATTCAGTAATAAGCTAGCTCTATTGTTGATTATTTAAAAAATGATTGGAAAAAGAAATCTTGAAACTATCTACTGATTAAATAAAGTTATAAATCCTTGAAAATCAGTTTAAAGAGAAATTATCAATTAAAATATCAATCCTTTTTAAATATTAGAAGTTTTAAAGCATAAAGTTTCAAAAAATACTCTTTTGAAAGTGTTCTTAAATGTTCTTAGCCAACAATAGAATAGTAGAAATTAAATAGTTTTCCAGCTACAGATAGTCAGATTAGATAGTAGTTAAGAAGAATTTTTGTTTTACCAGTACAAATCTTTTTTTTTTTTCTTTTTCATTTTAATTTCTTAAAAAAATAAAAAATTTTTATCTTTATAAAACTACAATGGTAATGTAAAAGTGATAGTTCTGAATGAAGAATAACTATAATAAATTAGATTGTTGGAAGTACCAAAATAAAATTAAACAATATTTTTATTTTTCACTGTCACATATAAAGGCCTCAAACTTATTGTAATGGTTTAAGTAAAGGAACATGTTGGTCATTAATAGTTTATCATTATTAAAGGAAAACTTTATTAATAGAGAGTGGAGCA
>CAJVPV010002872.1:0-12198 GCA_910591835.1 Acaulospora morrowiae | reverse complement strand
TGCAATTTTTGTATATGATTGAGGCTTTGGGTCTTTTATTATTAGAGAGAATGACATCCAAGAGGATATGTTCAGAGTTGCTAGCAGAAGGTTTGGAGGGGGAACCTCCCACCTCCTTGGAAAAAGTTTTGAACAAAATTTTGTTTTGGTTTTTAATTTCCTAAAATGATAGTACTGAAACGAGTGGAAAAGAGTTTTTTTTTTTGTATCCCATTATTTTATTTATTATAAAATTGAGTCAACAGCAAAATAATTTACACCACATGTATAGTCTGTTGCAATAATAATATACTTGTTTTTTTATAAAATACAAATTTCAATATATTATATAATATAATATTTTTTTGTTTTTTTATTTGAGTTTTGTTTATAATTTATAAAAAAATTATTTAATTATATAAATTTTATTATATAAAAATTTAAAAATATATTCTTAATATAATAATATTGTTAATTAAATTTTAATATATATATGTTGCTGAAATTCATATATTCTTAATACAATTAATAGTTATTAAAATATATAAAAATTGAATATTATAACAATTATTTTTGAAAATTTTGAAAATTAAATAAATAATAAAATAATTTATATTATATATATAATATATTACTTTTAATTAACTTATATATTTATATATTTATTAATTTTTGATTAAAAAATAATAATATAATATAATTGCTTATTAAATCAATTAATTTTTTAAATAATATAATATTTATTAATTTATATATAAATTTTAAATTCTTATTATCAAATATTATATTCCCTATATAATTTAATTAATTATTAATTATTTGAATTTTTATAATTTTTTAAATATAATTACATTGTTATAGGAAAAATATGATTAATAGATAATAAAAAATTATAAAGATAAATATATTAAATATAAACAATATATCAAGTATAAATAGTATATTAAGTATAAATAATATATTAGATATAATATATTGTTAGGGTAAAAGTTAAGTCGATTAGACTGCAAATACAATTTTCATATACCACGTCTAATCAGGGGTTTAATCATAAGTAGACTTAATAAATATAAAGTTTAAAATTAGAATTATAACTGTTATAAGTCTAAAATAATCTATAGAAGTAAATTACTAGGATGATATTACAATAAGCGAAAAGAGAAGGGTTATAGATAAATAAATAGATAGGATAAGATAGAAAAGTGCAACAATTGGACAATATCTAACTGATAGAAAGTGCAACAATTGGACATTTATCTAATTGATAGAAAGTATACGATGATTAATTAATTAGAACCAGTAGAGTTAGGGAAAAGAGCATGAAATAAAGACAAACCATTCCTAAATTGAGATATTCCTTTTTAGGCTATGCAATAGATGTTGCTTTAAAAGGAAAAGGCTAATTAAATCTTATCTGAATCCAGTACTCACTGTGAAAGAAAAAGATACCAGGGTTTCTGGGAAATAGAAAAGTGAAAAGGTTATCAAGGAAACATAACGACAAAAAGAGAAGAAAAAGAAAAATTAGAAAGAATACTATTTTGGCCAAGTCAATAATATACACCTCAAGGAAGCCTTACTGAACTTACCAAAAATGTGACACAAGCCTGCGATGGAAGTAACAGACTTGCTAAAAATAACTCCAACAATATATATATATTAAGGTATTAAATGTGATAACCACAATTGTCTTTATTAATAAATGCTTATATCAAGTTTGTATTATAGCTAAGGACTTATATAAGTTAGTATATTATATACTTTATACAAATTATTCTTTATACTGTATATTATCTTATTTATAATATTCAGATTTTTAAATTACCTATAATTAAAGATGGGTTTCTAAATTAAAGGTGAAAATATAATTCAAATGTCCCTTACTAATAAAAAAGTTTTTTTTTAATATAAGATTAAAAAAAAACTACCTACAAAGGTTTTTTGCAATTTAAGCCATTTGATTCAAATGTTTTTTGAATTATGTTCTTATTAAAATAATAAATAATTAATTATGTTCCTTCAAAAAAAACATAATTGATCTGTAAAATTTTATATGCTAAATAATTTAGGAACTTATCTAGGGCTCCGAAAAGTATCGAACTGATATCGAAGTGATATCGAAATGGCATTGATCTATAGTAAATTTAATATATAGGTTGTGACCTACTCATATAAATTTATAGTAAATTGAGTATCGAACTGGTATCGAACTGGTATCGAAATGGTACCGTTAGGAGCCCTAAACTTATCTTTACCTATAATAATTTATTTCAGAGATATTAGAAAAAAACTTATAAAATGTAAAAATCTTATTACTAGTTTTAAACTATCTAACCTATTAATCCAACAACTTGTCTTAAGGGGATCTTAATTAGAAAGTTGATTCAAATACCTCTATCACTTGTTGCTTAAATTTCAAATTATAAATTTGTATCAATTCTAAGCTTATACAAGCTATAATCTTTTTCATTACCTATGGTTAATATAACTATTTAAGCTTTACACCAAATTGAGATATTTCAAGTTAAAGCTTCAATTACTATTGAAAAATATTATATAGATTTTGTTAAAATAATATATAATTTAATCTATATATTCAAATAAGTTGTTGCTTTTTAAAAATTAATAAGGATTAGTTAAAATAAAGTATAGTCCAGTTTGTATATTTAAATATAAAAAGTCAAGTTCAAGTCCCAATTATCCAATAATTATTATAATATTAATTAGATGATTATTATATCACTATATCTTTTATGGCAAATCACAATTTCAATACCTATTGAATTAATATATGAACTGACTTTTTATAAGTAACAGTACATAATAGATTATGATATCAGATATTATATTAATACTTTCAATTGCTATTATTTGAAGTTGAATTGATATCTTGTAATTTTAAATCTGGAAGCACTGATAAATATAATAAATATAATAGATATAAAGTCAAAATATATATAAGTAATTTGAGAATAATCAAAAAGCAAAAAGAATCAAGATAAATACTATATAATATTATTAATAAAAATCATCTTTGTTAATAAACTTACCTTGTTACTTAATCCTAGTATGATTTAGCTAATAGAATTGCTATATACAAAATAACTATTTGGAATACAAAATTAATAAAATAATCTATATTAGTATTATAAACTCTAACCAAATTCACATATTTCTTTTGAGCAAAATATAAGACAAATTGAAGTAATTGACTTGTTGTAATTTTATTATAACAATATAAATAAGAATTTTGTTTATTTTTTAAAAAAATATTTTATAAAAATATTTATACTTTAATTAAAAATGTTATTGTTAATTTCTATTCTAATTATTAATTTAATATAAATTTGTTTTAAAAATAAAAATTTATATTTTGACCTATAGGTCAATAACACAGTAGATAGTACTTCCAGATTTTCAAATACATATTCCTAGTTCAATATCCACAGGAGACAAATGCATAAAAAAAAATTTATTTTTCATTTGAAGGTTTACTGGTTTTCCACAAATATCATATCCAAATATCCAAATCTTAACCAAATTTAGTTAGGCTACTTAAATATGGAACCTCTGGTCTTTTTGACAATCATAGACTGAAAACAGATTGAAACAGAAAAGATTGCATAAGGAAAGACTTTTGATCTAACTCTGATAAAAAGTTTACATTCTCCTTGATACAGTAGATTCCATAGCATAACATGTAAATACAAAGCAAGAAATCTTGAAAAAGATCATTGATATAAATACTAATGTGTGGTATAAATAATCAATTCAATATTATCTGTATATAGGAGTTGTGCCTTGCATGGCATTTATGTCCCTAAATTTGGCAACCTAAGCCAATTGAATTCCCTTGGAGTATTTACTAGAAAATTTATAATATTATATTCTACTTGGCAGTTATGTTTCTAGATTTGATAGTTTGTGCCAATTAAAGATTGCAGTTTTCAAAACATTTACTAGAAAATATATACTATATGCTGAACTTTATCTGCAGCTGTGTGAGCTGAAAACATAATATGAAAAGATGATCTACCAAGTATTAACATACAGTATATCCCTAAAGATGTCCTTCAACCAAAATTGGATTAGCAGGTTAGATGGTTTAAAACTAATGGCAAGATTTTCACCTCTTGAACTAATCCTACCTAGTATATGGGTTTTTTAATAAAGTGTAATCTGTATAGCTAGATTAGTACAATAGGTTAGAATTAATTTATTATATAAAGATTATTAATATATGACCATAAACTTTGTTAATAAAGTTTGACATTTAATGCCTGTTAGTACCAAAAAAAAAATAATAATAATAATAAAAATTTACATTTTATAAAAAAAATTTATACTAATAAATAAATAAAAATTTTAAATCAATTTTTAATTTGTTAAAATCAAGTTATTATTATTATTTACAATTAAATAAATTATTAATTTTAATATTTTATTGTTAATTATAAATATTTATAAAATATTTATAATAGAAATTATTGTTTAATTAAATAATAAACAAATTTTTATTGCAATAAAATTTTATTGTTTAAATATTTTTTCAAAATAATTAATAAAAAAAATTATTAATCAGTAAATCAATAACATAATAAGTAATACTTCCTAGTTTCCAAATACATATTTCTAGTTCAATATTTATAAAAAACAAAACAAATTAAATTATCTTTAATTTAAAAGTTTATTAGTTTCTACAAATGTCATATCCAAATATCTGAATTTTGATCAAATTTAATTAGATTGTATAAAGATAAAACTTCTAGTCTTTTTGATAATCATAAACTGAAATAGGTTAAAGCAAAAAAGATTGTATAAGAAAAGACTTTTGATCTAATTCTAATAAAAGCTTATAAAAACTTATATTACTTAATACAGCAGATTTCATAATATAATACTAATAAAAAAGGCAAATTCTAAACTAGTCTATTTCAATCTGATGCTTTAAGATCTATTCTAATACTAATGCTCTTTAAATTTAAATATATAGATTATACAAGACAAAACTATTAGCCACAGGCAATAAAAAAATAAATAAATTATTAAGTCAAGTAAATTTATTAAAAATAAAAATAAAAATAATCAGGAATTCAAGCAAGAATGCTATGGCCACAGATAGTGACAATGGTTATACTATATTATATTAGTAATATATTCTGAGAACTGGTAATAATAGATAACTGGAGTAACTGGAATTAATTTTTATAATATATTCTATAGATCTTAACCATGATATAACAAATCTATAGATATTCAACTAAAACTCATATTTTCTTTACAAAGTTAAATAACAATCTCTCAAATGATCTTAAGGGACTATAAATATTTTTATGAGAAAAATATCTTCTATTATTGGTCAAAAAAATATTGTCAATACTGATTTTTCAATAATCAAGGATTCTAACCTTTAGCCAAAAAATACTAATTATTAGACTAAAACATATATCTGAAATAATATAACATCTGTTGATCCTGAAGCTTCGAAGTAATACACTTATAGTAATTATTAATCTAAGCATAATAAATATAGAAATTATCAATTAACATGTATTATTAATTACTGTTTGATATAAAAGAATAATAAGAAATTATTAATATATTTGTTTAATATTGTATTTCATTTATTATTTTATTTTATTTCTTTTTTTTTATTATTTTATTAATTATGCATATAATCTTCCAAAAGAACCATCAAGATTATTATTATTATTTATTTATTTAAACACCAGTTGAGCCTTGCTTTATTAACAGTTTTGATACTTTATACATGTTACGTAATGTATTGTACATAGTTTACTATATGTGAATAAAGCTATATTTAAGTAACTTACATATTGGCTTGTTGCTGTCAGCTTATCTGAGAACAGAGACGTAAGCTAATATGCCAAGGCTCCATTAGCTTGTAACTTTAGTTTATGGTATGTTTATACACTATATAAGTTCTATTTCTGATTGGAAATATATTAGAGGAAGTGAAAGGAAAAACTGGAGATAGTATCTATTGTGGCAAATAAACTTTTGAAAATTAAGAACCTTCTAATCCAGACCAGATTATGAAACTTTTTTCAGGAAGGAGCACTCTTTGCAAGAAGAGATACCAGGTACCATGGGAATGATCATCAAGCTTTCTTTTTTCTAAACCAGATGCCTTCTATACCTTTTTGTTTTTTCTGCTTCTGGCAATCATTGTATCATTAACTGGATAATCATCATGCCACAACACTTTTTCTGAAGATCACAATTTTAATGCCTACTGGATCAGCATATGAATAGGCTTCTTATAAGAAATGGTGCTTAGCAGATCATAACACCAGATACTATATTAATTCTATTCAATCATCTTCACCTGGAGTTAAACTAGTATCTTGTGATCTGGACTTGGGAATACTGACCACCATCAAGATTATATATATATTATTCTTTATATATTATTTTATTTATTTATATTGGAAAAATATATATTTAAAGGCTATATTTTTCTTTAATTATTTTCAAAGTTATTTGCTTCACTCTTATATAATATAGCTGTATATATAATGATTAAGGGAGTCATGTAATATGAGTGAGTAGCATAAGAACATGAAATATATAAGTAATATAAGCAAGTAATTTGGAATACAACAGTGAAAACTTTATCTTTCTAGGATATTTGGAAGGGAAAATATTAAAAGGTATATTTTTCTAATTATAGATTGCCCAGATTATGACACATCCATATAATAATTAGGACCTGAGTTAAAAAGTGAATAATTATTGGTATCTGATAAAATACCAATAGGATCTTTATTGTTTATCTTGTTTGACTAATTTGGATTATAGGATGAATTTTATTGAGTTTCTATTTTTATTTTTCTTTATTATTCTTTATTATGTTTCATGCAATTAATTAAGTATACAGTATATGATCTTTTAGAAAACCAATAAGATTATATGTGTATTTTTAATTATGTATTTTTATTATATTTGTTTATATTGAGAAAACATATATTTAAAGAAGTCCTTTTTCCTTTGAAAAATAATAGAATCATCTGGTTTCCTTCTTAATAAATAAAGTTTTCCTTTATAATTATAAACAATGTCTTGTTTATACTGTTTTTAATATTGGATATATTATAAAAACCAAATCATTAACTTTATAAATCATCTCAATAACATGAATTATTCCAGCATATCAATTTTAATTTGTTTCAAGCAAATACAAATAAAATATTGAAAGTTAGCAAATATACTTTCAGATAATATATCCTTTATTCCATACAACAAAAAATTTTCAGTTCAAACATTCAAAATGGTTAATAAGATGGGCATTACCTTTTCAAACTCATATTAAAAAAATATATTCCAAAGGAAAGAAGAAAACATCACTATTAAAATCTTGTTAAATGATTTCAAAATTTATAGTAAAGCAATAATTTCACTAAAAAAACACAATATCATATTTACAAATTAGCTCATAAATAAAGAATCTAATACCCTTTTGAATTAAAAATTAATTCAATAATCTTAAAGCTACAAACAAGAACTGGTTTCAAGTTAGTATCTCTTAATAAAGTAAGTATTGGCAAATGAGTTTGAAGTACTAAAATCAAACTGAATAAGATATAATTAGATATCACAAAACAAATTGCTCTTTATAATAAAGAAACTAGCAGATACAAGAAAATGGAATTGACAAGTAAATATAAGCAATATTAATAAAGAGTTTCATTGGATCAGAAGCAAAAGCATATTAGTAACTAATAGTAGAGAAATAGACTATTATCAAATCAGCTTAAGTTTATTTCCAGAATCAATTGAATTAATCAAAATACAGTCAGTTCATAGAAGTATAAAAGAGAATCATATACTCACACACTAGAAAACCTGGTCAAGATTAAAATAAAAAAGATATATCCTTAAAGTATACTTATATTAGAATTTCAATTTGTAAAGATTAAAGACTATAGCAAACAAATTATATAAAACAATATATTGGTAAAAGATCTTTGTATATTATTATGTGAAGAATACCACTATAATATAAACAAAAACTATATAGGTTTATATTAATTTTATACTGATGAATTACTAGGACAAGCACAAAATCAATTCTTAAGAATGGATATAGTATAGATTCAAACTGAAGATTCAAATTCAGGCAAATTATTTCAAGCAGCAATAGATAAATGACTCTTATTGATTAGAATAGAACTAGTAGCAATTCTTTTAGCAATCCTATCAATTCCAAATGATAGTATAGTTGAGATAAGAACAGATAGCTCTTTCTATATAAATACTTATTTAATTATAAGTAAGCCACATTTCAAAAGAATATTAAAAAGACAAATGAAAAAATCAAACTGGCAGCTATAGTTAAGATTGGCTGACATAATATCCAAAAAGAAACTACATCTAGAGCTTACCAAAGTCAAAGCCCATAGCAAAAATCTTTTTAACAACTATATAGACCAGTTGGCAAAAATGGCCAAAGAGAAATTAAAAGTTCAATAGAGATTTATATTTGTAGCAGTTTCTATTACAGTACCAAAATGGAACAAAATTCCTATTAATATCTCAATTAGAATATTTTTAAGAACTATAATGAAAGAAAAATCTTAATGCAATAGATATTACAAAACCAAATTCAACAAAAATAGAAAAAGAAAATTCAGAATCCAAAAATTTGATTAGAAAGATTTCTGAAATTGCAACAAAGATAAAAGGTCTTTAACTATCTTTTTTAATTAGCAAAAAGCAGAATATTTAAGACCAAACAGATCCACAATGAACTTTCAACTATAGATAACCTAATTAAATAGGAAGCTCTAGAAATGTCAAACAACCTGTATATGTTTTGTTAACTTCAAGAAAAAACTTTAAATTATTTGTTAACATGTAAAGAAATATAAGAATCCAAAAAAAACATATGGAATCAGGTTCAAGACAAGCTCATCAAGACATGGGTTCCATGATATGTTAATAAAAAAATGAACATAAATTATACAGCAATAACTGTATTCTGAGCAAATGGGAAACAGAAAAATTCAATTCTGCCAAGATAATAATCAATATATCTATTGAACTCTGGACAAAAGAAGATATAAAAAAATGAACCAATACTTTTCAATTAATAAAGATCTTTATTAAAATTATATTCAGAAAATCCTTAATAAACTCTCTGATTTCTGGTATAAGAGGATAAGATATCTAATTTGAAATCCAAGATTTGAAAAGATTTAAAAATAGAAAAAGACAAAGGCAAAGAAGTTGCTATATTTAAACAAAGGCCAATCTGCTTATAAGATTCTCAGAAAAAAAAAGATTTATTAAAGCCTATTAAGCTTAAAAACAATAGTAATCCAATTAATAACAATTGATTCAAGTTATATACCAAAACTCAAAAAGGTACTTTGGAATAGAATAAAAGAAGGAAAAAATATTTAAGAATATAAAGTAATCAAGATTTTGTCAAAGTTAACTGTAATGATAAACTGTAAGCAATGAACTTAAGTTTTCTTAAGAACAAAAAACAAAAGAGAGCAACTTTATTTATCTCCAAGATTATATTTAAAGATTAAACATCTAAGACAGGTATTCAAGTATAAGTAATTAGTTTATATATAAAAGTTTGTACAAGTACAATTATGTTTTCTTTTAAAAGATTAAATAAATATAATAAATACTTGTTTGATTATAAAAAAAAAATTTTATAATTATATTTTTTATAGAAAATATCAAGTAAAATTTTTTTTACTGTTGATATTTGAACCTTATCAAATAATTTGTCTTTTTTAAAAATTACAACATACTGAATTTTAAAGATTGGAAATTAAAAAATTTGCTTTTGGATTTTATTAAATTTAAAGAATTTGAATAATAATATTGCTAAAGGTTTTAAAAAATTTAAATAAGCAAATATTTTTACTTATTAAATTTTTTAAATAGATTTCTAGTATAATAACTAATAATATTAGCAATAATATAACTTTTCTTAAAGCTATTAAAAAAAATTAAAAAAAATAATATTGAATTTAATGCCAACAATCAATATATATAATCTTTGTACATGTTATTGTATTAATCTTACAGTTCAAAAAAATTACAAACATTAAATGTCAAGAATAATATTATTCAAGATAATAGCAATATATTATAAGATAATAGCAATATATTATAAGATAATAACTTATTTTTAAAATTAAAGCATTATTATAACAAAAGAAAATTTTTTTATTCAATATTAAATAACTGAAATACTGTATCTAATAAAATAGTTACTATATATTATATGTTAAAACACAATAAAATTCAACATATAATATGTTAACTAGAGCTTATAAACTAAAAGAAATAAATTAATTTAAATTAATTTGATTAAGTATAAATAATAATATTTAAATTTTATTATTTTAGCTATTAAATATATTAAGTAATATCAATCTTAATCTTTATAATTTTATAATTAATAAAAATAAGTAAATATATTTAAAATAAATTAAAAAATTATTAAAAATAAATAGTAAATTTAAAATATTTTACAATTATAATTTTATTATTTATTAATAAATTAATTTAGAATTTTACAAAAGCAACAAAACAAATATCTAAAAATATACAGTATATTCAATACTTTCATATTCAATACCTTTTTATAATATTTTATTAAATAAATTGAAAAAATTTTGTGATTCAGTAGAATATTTAAAAGAAAATAAAGTAATTTTTTTTTAATTTTTTAATTTGAATTAATTGATTTATTTATATTTATTATTATTATTATATTATAGAAGTTGCAAAAAATATAATTGAAAAGTTAAAAAAATATTATAGTAAAATAAAAGTATTAATATATATTATTATACATGTGGTGGAATTGAATTCTACCATTTTTCAAAAACTGTATTATGGTAGAATTACTAAGTAACATATAGTAAATAATTGAAATTCGTATTTAATTCAGAATCGTATTGTCGATTAAATTTCCTTTTATGGTAATACAACCACATGTATGTATATTATATATGTGGTAGAAATAGGTAAATCCTTGATGCAATTTGACGCAATTATTTGATGCAATTAATTGAGTCACTATTAAAACATATAAAATATTGAGTCAAACACAATTATTTTTGAGGATTTTGGTAATTAAATCAACAACAAAATAATTTACACCACATATATAGTATATATAGTATTAGTGGGAAAGTGATATAAAGTATAGTAGCATTATATGCCCCAGTGCATCTTATGCCCCAATTTTTAGTAAATAATATATAATAGTTTATAGTGATACTTCATAATTTTGGAGTTTATATTGGTTATAGTTTTGGAAAGTTTGTTAACTAGTATAAAGAAAAATAAGCAGATAGTTTACTTTAGCTTAGTAAAATAGTATAACGTAACATTAGTAGAGAGATACAATATACTATTATAAAAGGAAGAGGAGAAAAAAAAATCACAAGGGAACATAGCACATGACACAGCATAAGATATAACATATACAATATACAATGATAGCCTTAATTAAGAACTTCCTAATTAAGATATGTAATTAATGTTGCAGAAAAAGTAAAGACTAATTAGTTTACCTAATTCAATACTTGTCACAAGCGAAGGATAATAGGGAATCACAAAAGAATATGGTAAAGGTTTTGTCAAGAGAAATAACAATAAAAAAAGAAAGAAGAATTAGCAAGACTTGGCTAAATGAAAAATCATATGCCTCAAGTAGAGAAGGTTTAAATCTTATCTGATATTACATGAGGCAAGCTCCAAGAAAATGACAGACTTATCAGAAATAATATCAACAATAGTTACTATAGATATATTAAATATTAATTTTTTTTTTTGTAATTAAATAAATAAATATATTTTTTTAAGATAAATATATATTGATGTAAATCTTGTGAATGTATTTCCTAAGCTCCATAAGAACCTTAGATCCACTGTAAGCGAAACCTCTTGTCAAGGCAGGTGGATAAGCTAGTTGGTGCCTACCAAGTGAATGTATTTCCCAAGCTACATAAGAACCTTGGGTCCACCATAAGATTCAAAACTCCTGTGGTTCAGGCGGGTGGATAAGCTGGTAGGAATCTACAGTTCTGGTATATGATCCTCTCTCATCAATTATATATCCTGCATAGTACTTTCAAGCGTGTCCAAATTTTCTTGGTTTTTTCTGGGGAATTTTGCCTACCTCAGTTTGACCCTGAATTTTTTGTTACACCGGATTCTCTG
>CAJVPV010002871.1:0-12199 GCA_910591835.1 Acaulospora morrowiae | reverse complement strand
ATTCTGAGTTTTCTTTTGAATTTGAAAAGGAGATCGATCGTGATGATTCTATCCTTCCATGTCTGTTTTTTGTAGATGTGTTTTGCTAAGCTTATTTCTATTAGTAGAGCGACTCCAAATCTCTTGGTTTGGTTACTTTCGTTGCTCCAAATGGTCTGATAGTTATCGAAGTGAATGAAAATGCCTTCCTTGTTGCTTATGTTTGTTTCTGTAAGAGCAAGGATGTTTGGTTTGTGCTTGTTAATCCATTCTATCCAGAGTTGAAGCTTTCCTGGGTTTGATTTAAGGCCTCTAGTGTTGGTTGTGAGAATTTTCCAGTTGTGTATCGATGATTGAATTGTGTTGTTGGGTGTCGGTAAGGTTGGTCCGTTTATGTTGGTTGTTGTGTCTGAGTCTGGTTCTGAAAGGATATCGGGGTTGTTGTTGTCAGTTATGTTTGTTGTTGTGTGTTGTTGAATGGATGTTTCTTCATTGCTGTGGTTGGATTCTGAGTCTGACCATGTAAAAATTGTTTCAAGTTGTTGTGTTGTTAAAGGTGGGTTAATGGTTTCATCGGTTTGTTGATTGTCTGTTGTATTTGAATTTGGATTCTCAATATTGTTGTTGTAGTTGCTATATGCGTTACCCATTATTATTGATTGTTGATGTTGATATTTGTTGAGGACTGTACCAAGTTGTCCATTGTTGAGAAAATTTGATTCATTTTGTTTTGCATTCCGTCGATTGAGGAAAAGAGTTGTGTCTGGGTGTTTCTGAGGTCTTCGAAGCTATCTTCAGACGTTGTTTGTGTGCTGTTAAGTTGGGATGTAGATGGTGGTTCCTGTGAGTTGGGTGTCTGTTCACTTTCCATGGATTCATAAAATTCTTCGTTATAATATTCAAGGTTAGTGATGCGTTCGTCCAGGTCTGCGACTTGGTGTTTGATGTCCTTCAATTGTTGTTGAATTTCTCTAAGAATATTTGTGATGTCATTGAGAGTTGTGGGGTTTTCCTTTTCTGTTCTGGTTGTTTGGGAGACTGCACCTGCGTATGTTCCTGCTCTTGGTGTTTTTGGTAGTCTAGGTCTATAGATGTTGCGAATTGTTGATGTCTTTTCCGGCCTGAATTTGTCATATAAGTTTCCGAATTTGGTTGCTTGATTTTTGTTGTAGGTTTCCCATTGGAGGCGTCTTTCTTTAGTGGGGCAGTCTTTGGCTAGGTGGGAGGTTGCATCACATATTGCACAGAGTTTTGTTGAGATTGGGGTGAAGGCGAGAGTAGTTTCTCCTAAGGTGTATTGTGTTTGGACTGCTGATAATAGATCGTTTTGTGTTTCAAAGCTTATGACTGCAAATCTTTTGGGTTTGTATCCCCTGTTTGCAGATCTGGGAATGTAGCACGTGCGACCTTTACATTGCGTGAGGATATTTTTGATGTCCCATGCTGTTGTGTTGGGGGGAAGGTTTGTCAATTTTGCTGCGATTTCGTGTCGCTGTTTCATTTGTTCGAGTGTCCATTTTGCATCGTTGATTCTCACTGAGTCTCCTTTGATGAGAATGCTTCTGATCTTGACGAGTTTTTCCTTGTGCTCTGGGTCTTCAAAAGTGATTGTGGCGCATTGCCAGAGATTTTGCGTTTTCATAGTGATTCCTTGGATTTGGCCGTATTTGGAAAAGGACTGTTTCACTTCAATTAGTTTTGTGTTCAGGGGTATGTCCCAGACTACGATGGAGTTTTCCTTATTAATGTCTTGGCGTCCAATTTCCATGTGTGAGAGTGTGTTGTTATCCATATCGGGGAGTTCTATGGTTGTGGCATGATCTGCTGCATGTTGGTCTGCGAAAATGGCAATGATGTTCATATTCTCTTTTTTTCCTTCGCTGCGCACAGTAAGCAATCCTTCAGGCGAGTTAAGGGCAAGGATAATGTGTTCTAATTTTTGGTGTATAGTTTTCCCTTTGACTAGATTTGCTGGGATGCCAACCTTGTAGCGTTCCCGGCCGTATCTTGTTGTTCTGTCGAATGGGGATCTTGGTCTAGGTCTGCCTTGGGGGTTAGTGGCTTCTCTGCCTTTGCCTTTAAGCATTGTAAACCAGTTGAGTTCGGGGGTTTCTCTTTCTTCGGTGTCCATTTCCTCGTCTGTGTCATCGATTCTGGTTATCCCAAAGTTGTTGTTAGCTGTACTGGTCTCTTGGTTCTCACGTTGTTTGCCTGTTTCGTTGGTTGTTGCAAGATGTGTTTCCACGAGGTCGCTCCAAGAGGAGGAGGATGTTGAGGAGTCCTGGCTCTGTTGTGTGTGATGTTCCTTGTTTGGTTGTTGCTGTTGTTGGTTCTCTTGTAATGATTCTGGATGTGTGGCGATGGGGGTTTTATTTGTGGTTTGTTGGTTGCTTTGGGTGGTTGTGTTTGTCGGTTGTGGTGTGGGTTTCTTTGTTACTACGGGAATGGGCTTCTTTGCATATGGTTGTGTTCTAGGGATGCCTAGGTCTTTGCCTGCTCTTCTTTCATATCTTAGAGTGCGTTCAGATGTAGGGGGAGCGGTACTGGAAGCTTTAGAGCTTCTGTTGATGTTTGACATCTTTCCTTGACTTTCGTTCTGCGAATTTCCAAAAAAGGAAATTTTTAAGAAATCTGTTGTGCGCGGGAAAGAGTTTTTTTTTAAGCCTTAAAAAAATAGTTGTATATAAATATAATTAATATTTATATAAAATATTTAAATGTTATTAAAGTTAAATATTTATATGCCAAATATTTATATATTAAATATTTATATATTGTTATACTTGATTTTTGCTCCAGATCTTCACAACTTCTTATCTAATTTTTATTAGTATTTATTTTTAAAATATTTGCTATTCTAAAATAATCTTTGTATTATTAATCTATTATTTCCAAGTATTATACTTTTCATTCTATTTTTGCTCTAAAATATTTCTTATTTCTCTTATTTATCTTTAATTACTTCTTTTTGCCAAAAAATTTCTCTCTATAAAAATATATATTGTTATAGGGAAAATATAATGGATAGATGATAGAAAATTATAAGGGTAGATATATTAGGTATAAGTGATATATCAGGTAAAAAGAGTATATCATGTATAAAAGGTATATTTGATATAAATAGTATATCAGGAATAATATGAATAATAGGTATAAAGTTAAAATATATATAAGTAACTTGAGAATATGCAAAAGTGAGAACAATTAGGATAGGTACTGTGCAACAAATAATTAATAAACAGTCTTTTATTAATAAACTTTGCCTTGTGAAAATACTTCAGTGTCATATAGCTAACAGAATTGCTATATGAGGAAGTAACTGATTGAGGATGCAAGATCGATAGACTAATCTGTATCAATGTTATGAACTCTGACCAAATTTATATATCTCTTTTGAGCAGAATAAGACCCTAAGTTATATAGTATGAGACAGATCGAAGCAACTGACTCATCGTGATTTCTCCATAACAATATAATTAATTGTTTTGTCAAAAATAATATTTTTTTTATAATTTAAATAATATATATTTATCATATATTCAAATCATATATTAAAAATATGTACAGTATATAAACATCTTCAATTTCTCTTGAAATTATAAGATTGAAGTTCCTCTTATTAATAAAATACTTGACCTTTTATTATTACCTCTTTCACTTAACCTTATTATCTCAAAACTCTATTAATTTTAGTAAATCCTTATAAATTTTAGTATATCATATTAATTCATTTATATAAAGTATCTTTTTATTACTAGTTCTTTATCTTTATCTTTCTTCTAAGATAGAAATAATATATAACAATATTTTATTTTTATTTTTTATTATATAAAAATTTATTGTCATTACATTAACAATATTTACAAAAGTAAATTAATTGTAGCCTATCACAACAAATCTATTGATATCAGGTATTACCTTGGAGATAGGCTCATACCAATATTGTTGAATGACTAGTGCTTATTCAGAATAATATTATTATTGTTGGAATAAAAATTAATTTTTTTTTTTTAACACTAGCCGGGCCTTGCCCAATATACTTTATTTGTTATTGAAGTTTATATGTATTATATTACAGAAGTTTTATAATTATGCTATAACATCAATTTAATTGTTTGTATAGTGGACTACATCGGATTTCTCAAATATCAGCTTTAAGCTATCTAATTTATACTATAGAATTTTCTATGGTAAATTGATCAGGACTAATATGCCAAGGCTCTATTAGTGTTATAAAATAGAATGTTAGTAAAATTGTTTGTTTGTATATTCCACTTAAATTTTGTATACCACTCTGTCATTTTATCGCTCCATTTTTTTGACTTTTCCTCTTTTTTCCTTTTGATTTCTTGCTCTATGTGACTTGGCGTTTGTGTATAAGATTCGTTCTTTCTTCTTTTGTCGGCTCTTGTAATTCCCTGTTCTTTTTTCCATTTTATAACTTCTTCATATCTTTCCATTCATAACTTTCTGATCTGTTTTTCCATATGTTTCGTAATTGCTTCACATGTTTCTTCTATCTTGATTCTTATTACTTCTCTAATGTATTCTGTGATTTCTTTTGTGAAGATATTCTTTGCAATTGTTGTTACCATAAATTCTGTATTGTATATCTTTGGTCTTTTCTTTTTTTGTTCTGTTTTCTTTTTGGTTGCTCTGTAGCTGGTTTCTTGCTTTAATGCTTTTTCGTATTCTTGTATAATGGTGTCTTTCCAGTGGATATGCATTAGATATTGTAGTGATTCTTCTTTTCTACATATTGTACAGGTTGCATTTTTGTACAATTCTGGTTTTCTTTCTTTGAGTTTGTTAAAGGTTGGAAGTTCTTCGTTGAGAATTTTATATCTAAAATTGCGACTCATGTGATCTTGTTTGCTTGTTGTTTTGCCAGATATTTTTGTGGGGTGTTGTGCTGCCCATGATACTTTCCAATCTATCTCTTTCTCTCGTTCACTTGCGATCCATGCCATGTATCTGTTTCTGATAAGCCATTCTGCTGTTCATTTTGCACTGTTTTGTCTTTTTATGAATTCATTGATATTGGTATCTAGTGCTGTTTCCTTCCACATGAGGTGGCATAGATGTTTTCTATTATTTATATTGGTGTTGATTTCCCATTCTCTGTTATTTGTATACCTTTTTTTGCAAGTTGATCTGCTCTTTCGTTTCCTTGTATACCTGTATATGCCTTAACCTTGATTATTTCAGTTTTTCCTTTTCTGTTTTTGATTGCTGTTTTAATTTGTTCGACTGTCATTCAATTTGCAGTATGTGTGATCTTTTGGTCTCTTCTTTTTTGATCTTGTATATTTTGTATTGCTGTTTGACTGTCTGTATATATTTTAATATTTGCTGCTTTTGGGATGTTAGATAGTAGGCTGAGGATTGCTATAAGTTCTGCTTGGGTGGATGATGGGAAGTTGGTTGTGTTGGCTTTAAACTCCTCATATTCATTTGTCTCTATGTTTCTGATATTCCATCTGATTTCCATTTTGCATTTGTACGTGCCTATATCTTCTACTGAACCATCTGTGTATGCTTCAATGTTTATCCAGTTTTTGATCTGTTTTTTGATTCTGTTTATTTCTAATGTTGCTTGTATTTCTGCTTGTATATATCCGTTGTTAATTGTTTTCCCTTTTCCCCTTGGTTTTCCTTGTGTTTGTCATTGTCTCTTTTGATGTCTTCTTTGTGTTTTATAAATCTTTGTATGTTGTGTTGAATCATAGAGGGTGACACTTGTATTCTTTCCATGTGCCCGATGATGCTATTGTGTATTTTTGAGCTGACTTTGGTTTTCGTGACTGGAACTATAACCGCTTTGTCTATGTTTATTATACGTTTGCATCCTGCTTCTGTTCCTGTTTTGTGTTTGCATCCTTGACATTTCTGTAGTGGGGAATCATTCATTATTCTAATCATGTGTTGTACCTGAACTGTGTTTTCTGTATTCTTTCTTTGGCGGTCCTTCTTCCCTATATATGTTTCTTGGTCAATGATACATGCTATATATTTACTTTGTTTGATGTTTTGATTGTTTGCTTCCTTCAATTGTTGGATTGGATTGGGTTGTGTAAGTCCTACTATGTTGATTCTGAAGTTGTTCGTTGTAATATCTGGTATGTTGCATTGGTTTCTTATTTCTGTAAACCATTTAGGTTGTTTGCCTGTTGGTTTGTGTCCCATTGTTATCTTGATTTGTCTTCAGTTCAATAGGTGAGTTTGATATCCATTTGTTATTTGTTCTATGAATATGATGTTGTGCTTACTGATGTTGTGTTGGTTCTTCCCAAACCATTCTGCTTCTATTATTTCTTGTATTGTATGACATTGTCCTCGCTCTATTGTTTTAATCAGACTGTTTTTGTTGTTTTCCTTTATATAAATCTTTTGATTCTGAATAAGGCGTAAAACCTGTTCCATGAAGTTTCTCTTGTCATTGGGGATTTGGTCTGGATTCTCCAGAATGTTTTCTGTGGTCCATGCCTGATTTTGTAAATGTTGTAGTCTTCCTCTTGTAATTTTTCCACATAAGTTTCGTTTGTTGAGGTTTTGTATTAGGCGCTTGGTTTGTAATTGGATTTGTCTTTCTTTTGTGCTAAAGATTTTGTATCCAAATTCTGCATGTATTCCACTGTTGATAACTGTTATTGGAAGTTTGTTTTTGTGTTTGAAACCAGCTCTTATGGTGCTGTCCATCTTTTTGCATATATGTTCTTTGATGATCATGTCTTGTATAAGATATTCTATGGTTGGGAATAGTATGTGATTGATGATGTACCTGTATTGTTTATCTGTAATCTGACTTCTGTTGAGTGCTGTTGTGACGTTTTGTACTTTTTCTTTGGTAAGTTGCAGTTGGTATATTTTATTACCTGTAGCTGTGATCTAGACTCCAAGTATTTATATAGCTTCTTTTTTTCCTTTTGGATATATTTTCAGTTTTCCCATATGGACTGCTTTGTCTGTTGTTGGATTGATCGTTATCAGAACAGCTTTATCTGAATTTATTGTCAGGTTGGCAATCTTTGCAAAACTCTCTGTTATTTTGGTGATTTTTTCCATATTTTTCCGATTGTTGGTGATCTAGCATGTGTCATCCATGTAGGTGACTGATGCTATTCTGATGTTTCTTGTTGTCAACTTTCTTTGTTTTTCTGATGGCTTTTTGATTTTGAAATTGTATCCTAGTTTTGTTGATTCAATTTTCCGAATGAGTGGATCATAGTATATCCTTCAAAGAAATGATGAAATAGTATTACCCTGGTCAATTCCTACTGTTGGATTGAAAGGGTTGGTTAATCTGTAATACATGATAACTTGATTGTTGCGATTCTCTAAGAGGTTCATGATTATGTTTATAATTGTATTCAGGACTTTGATTCTTTCGAGTGTTTTTTTTAGTAGATCATGTTTCATTGAATCATATGCTTTGCTTATATCTTGACTAAGCAACCAGCATTCTATTTTCCCCTCTCTTGCTTCTTCCAGTATAGTGTTTATTATATTGATTGGTTCTTGTGTTCTACTGTCTGGAAGTCTTGCCCAGTTTCTTTCTAGTAAGATATTATGTTTTGTCAATACTTGTGCTAATCTGTTGTTGATGACTTTGGTAAACACCTTTTTAATTGTTTCAATGAGTGTGATGGGTCTAGTTTGATTGAGTTAATGTTGCCAGTCTATTCTTTTTGGGATTGGATATATGATGTTCTGTTGCCATCGTTGTGGTATTTCTCCTGTGAGTAGAATTGTATTGAAGAGCTTAGCAATTCTATTTAAGGCTGCTTTCTCCAGGTTTTTGAGCATCAGATAGCTGATTCCTGATTTGTCTGGTGTGGAGTCGTTGGATATATTTCTGATGACTTTCGTAATTTCTGTTATCTCAATTATTGATGTTGCTTTGTGATACCATTTTGCTTGGATTTCTTCTCTTGGTTGATATTTTTGTATCCATGTTGTCCACTCCTGCTGTTTTGTTTCTTTTCTTTCGGAGCTGTATTGTTGAAAGTGTGCCTCTACCATGTTTAGAATTTCTTGTGGATCTGTTATAGCTTGGAGTTCTGGCTCTTTGGTTATTATTTTGTTCATTATGATGCAGTCTCTTGGTTTTTTTAGAATTGAATTTATTATTTTCTGCTTGTTATCTGTGAAGTTTGAAATTCTGTTCTCTATATGTTTGTGCATTTGTGTTGATATTTTTCTGTGGTTATCTTCTTCTAATATTCGTTTCGTTATTTTGTATGTCTGTTTAATTTCTTTTATCCATGTTACGACTTTGGAACTTTTTGGATTTGTTTTCTTTCAGGGGGGAATTCGATGACCTGAGTTTCCTTGTTGCTTTCACTAATAATGTTTGTGATGTTGTCTTTGGTACCTGATGTTCTTTTTCCCAGGGTGAAGTAGCATCTGGCCCATGTATTCAGTTTTCTCATTTGGCTATTTGTGTATGTTTGTTGTAAGTATTGTATGTAACTTGTGATCTTTTGTTATTACGTTTTGTTTTTTTGATATGTTGATGTGCAGCTTTGTGCATGGCTTCCTATGTTAGATTCCATATTCAATTTGATGAGTATTCTTCAATCTTGTATTTGTTGTCTTGTTGTTCGATCGTTTTTTCTATTTGTTGTTTGTATTCCTCCCATTGTTTCGGTTTTGTGTTCTTAATATTGAATATAATGTTTGGTTTATTTGTTTGTTTTTGAATTTTTGGAGTTGTGATTCCGGTGATCTCGATGGTACATGTAGCTATATCATGGTCACTGTTCGTGAGCATATTTGATGATTCTATATCAGCCTCGATTAAATTCCAACTTTCTTTTGGAGACATCCATATGTAATCAATTCTTGTGCATGTTATATGCATATTTGACCATGTGAATCGTGATCTGTCTGGCCACATCTCCCTGAAGGTATCCATGTGGTTGAATTGTATGAGAGTTTGTAATGTGTTTGATGTTGGTTTCGAACTACTGCCTGGTGATCTTTTGTCTTTTTTTGGATTATGGAAAGCATTAAAGTCTTCTGCTGTTATGATGTACCAGTTTTTGTTGTGTCTGGTCCAAATCTTGTCTTGTACCCACTTGCCAACTTTGAAGTGCTCTGGGTTATTCTTTCCTGGCATATAGATACCAATGATACTGATGTGTTTGTTTCCTTTGAAATTTAAGTTGATACAAATACTTCTGTCTGGATATATTGAGATTTTGGTTATATGGTTAGTGATATTTTCTTTGATCATCATCATTATACCTCCTCCTTTGCGTTCATTGCACCATGTGGTGTGGTATCTGTATATTTTTCAGTATTTAGATTCTTCTGTAGTGATTTGTGTTTCTGTGATTATTCCGATATCGATGTTTTCTTCTATGCAATATGCTAGCCAGATTGCTCTTTTGGTTATGTCGTTGAAACCTCTTACATTGTATATTGCAATTTTCCATGTCTTCCATGATCTTTTTGTTGTTGGGGGAATTGGGGTTGTGTTATTTTGGGTTTTGGAGTACGATATAAGTTGTATGTCTGAATGTGATTTGTTTGATATTTGTTGTTGTGAGTCTTCGATAATTGCTTGGATTTGTTGTGAGTTTCTGTTGTTGTGATGTCATTGCTGCTATTGTTATATAAATCTGGTTGATGTGTGTTCACGTTTGTTTGTGTGTCTTCTTCCGGGTAATTATTGAGTGAATTATAGAAATTGAATAAATTATCAGTAATGTCTTATGCATTACTAGTTATACTTTGGTTGTTTCCCATTAATATTAATTGGTTATATTGTTTGTGTTCTCAGGGATCAGGTTATGGATGGTATTCATCAGATTGTTCATTGTTTGATTCGTGTTCTGGATGGTTATGTGAATTTGTCTCTGCTGTGCTTGTAGATCTTGAATTTTGTTACTGTTTGTGAGTTTGTTCTCTTGATTGATTTCTGGAGGGGTGTTTTTTTCCTGGATATCTGGAATGGATTCAGTTTCCTCCATGGCTCCCAAACCATCCTCTTTATAATATTCTAAGTTTGTGATTTTTTTGTCCATTTCGATCATTTGTTGTTTAACTTCTGCCATGTCCTGTTGTAACTGTTTAAGAATGTTAACTATTTCTTGGAGGTTGGCTGGTGTTACTTCATTGTTTTGTGTGTTCTGTGGTGTTTTTGTTGCTGCAGCATAGGAGCCAGGTTTTGTTTTTCTATCTTGTTGTTGCATTGGTATGTGCCTTCTGATATCACTTGTTTTTACTGGTCGATACTTTTTATATAGTTTCTTGAATTTATTTGCTTGTTCTTGGTTATATGCCTGCCAATGATTTTTTCTTTCCTTAATTGGACATGTGGCTGCAAGGTGTGTATCATTGTCACAAATTGCACATAGTTTGGTGTCTATCTGGGTTTATTTTAGCGGTGTCTTTCCAATTATATATGTTTCACCTGTTGCTTTTTGAAGATCTTCTTCTGTTTTGAAACTGATGACTACAAATCTTTTCCTTTAGTATATACCTCTGCGTGGAATATAACATGTTTTTGCTTTGGTTAATTGCAGTATAATGCAAAGGTCAAATGCTGTTGTGTTGGAAGGTAGATTTGTCAGCTTTGCTACTATTTGTCCTCTTTGTTTCATTTGCGTGAGGTTCTATTATGCATCAAAGACCTGAACCATGTCTGCTTTGAATGAAACACTCCACATGTCTGTTATCCGATCCTTGCTAGTTTTGTCTGCGAAGGTGATTGTTGCTGTTTGCCACATTTGTTGTGTGCTCATGGCTATCCCTGTGATTTGTCCATATTTGGTGAATGTTTATTGAACTTCTATATATTTGGCATCGAGGGGATGTCCCATACTCTGATACTATTTTCCTTTTTGGTACTTGGATCAGTTATTGGCATGTGTTGTAGATACTTGTTCTCCAAATTTGGAAGTTTGATAGTGCATGCGTGTTCTGCTATCTGATGATCACCAAAAATGGCTATGATCTGCTCTTGGTCGTTTTTCCCTTCACTGCGGATAGCGAGAAGACCCTTTGGACATTCTAGCACTTTGGTGAGATATTGAATCTTTTGGCTAGTGTTCTTTCCTGGGATTATACTGGTATTTATACCAACTTTGCCTCTTTGCCTACCATATCTGCTGTTTCTATTGAAGAGGGAATATGGTTTTGATTTACTCCATTGTTGTGTCGATTCTTTACCTTTGCCCTTGTTGTGTATTGTCCACTCTTCACTTTCAGTGCTGGTCTTCCAGATATTGTTTTCTGCTTCTGTTTCTTCTATCTCTGCATTAGAATCGTCTATTCTAACATATTGACTGAATTCTTTTTGTGTTTATTTTGTCTGTGCGGATGTTTCTGCCACTGTTCTTTTCACTTCGTCACTCTACAGTTCTTTGGTTTTTGGTTCATAGGTTGTTTCCTTGGGTTCCATAAATTCAGTTTTAATAAACTTGTTTATAATGTTACTCACAATTGATTTTTTATATCCGACATGAGCTACAATAGTGCGATATGAATCTTTCCTTTTAAAATCATAAATTATAGCCGATTTTTGTTTGAAAGTTAGTTCTTTTCTTACACCCATATTAGTGATTACGCGAAATTTAGAGAGAAAAATATAAGATAAATAAAAAAATTTTTTTATCAGCAATATTAAATAAATATGTAATTACTTTTTTATAAAAAAATCAATTATACTTATTAAATAAATATTGTACAATTAAAAAAATAAAAGTGTCCATAAACTTTTGACAATCCACTGTATTTTTTCCTGCATATATATCAAGCTCTTAATTAATAAAAGGAAATCCAAATTCAAAAATCTTATTCTAAATCTCAATCCCAAAGACACCAAAGTTATCGATTTCATTAGTATACTAAAGTTAATATTAAATACTTTAGTAAATTTAGCTATTTGTAAATTTAATTCTTCATTTAACTTGCTTGAAAAAAAAGAAGATATTTTCAACTATATATTCAAAATTCTCTACAAGGCTTGAAAATTGCAGTTTATCACAGCAATAACTTTATCAGTATCTAATATAAAATAAAAAAAATCACCTAGCTCTAAACCATCTAATTCAAATATAAATGACAATACTATATTCAACAAGATTTTAAATTTATTATATATTGTGAGGGTCTTTCAAAGTTCTCTCGAATATTTAAGTTTTTAAGGCTGAGGCATAATAATTTGGTCCGAGTATCCTGCTCTTTCTCTACAAAATAAACTCAAATTCAT
>CAJVPV010002870.1:0-12204 GCA_910591835.1 Acaulospora morrowiae | reverse complement strand
GATCAACCTGCGTCATTGTTAAACTCGAGCCAAATATACACGTCTCTTTTGAGGAGAAACCATTCTCCAACGTAGTATGGCGTAGACAGAACAGAAGCGACAGACTCGCCGTATTTCACCGTAACAGTACTGATAGTGTTCCTCTTTGTGTTTCTTTTTGTTAACCCTGGCACTGGTTTCTTGTTTCACAATTTTGTTGTATTCCTTGGTAATGTTTTCTTTCCAGTGTTCGTGTATCATATGCTGATATGTTTCTATTTTGCCTTTGCAGCTCAGACATGCTGCTGTTTTATAAATGTTTGATCTTTGCTCTGCTAATTTGTTCAGAGTTGGAAATTCTTCATTGAGCATTCTGTAGTAAAAGTTTCTTCTTATATAGTCTTGTTTGTTTGTTTTGTTGCTCGTAATTGGTGTCAGTTGCTGTGCCTCATGTATCGCTTTCCAGTCTATTTCTTTTTTCCTGCTATCTATCCATGCCATGTGAAATAATTTATTTTTTTATTTATTGTAATTTAATTAAATCATATATTTTAAAATTTTTTATTTTAATATAACAATGAATTTCAATAATATTTTAATAAAACCTATCAAGTAAATTTGTTCTTTATATTCTTATTAATATACATTTAAATTTTTATTTTATTTTATAAATTATTTATTAAATTATAAATAAAATTAAAAATTAAAAATTTGTCTAAAGACTTTTTAGACAATCTGTATAAAAAATTTTAAAAATATAGAATTAATTGCAATTTTATATTGTTATGGTGAAATACGATGAGTTTGTTGCTTCTGTTCTGTCTATGCCATACTATGTTGGAGAATGGTTTCTCCTCAAAAGAGACATGTATATTTGGCTCAAGTTTAACAATGATGCAGGTCGATCTGTCAATTGTGCGTTGTAATTGCCAACCTCCTGCGTGGTCACTCCTTTGTTTAGTAACACTCTCAAGATAGATAGCCTTTTTAGTGCACAGTGTCTATCCTCCTTAATTGCCATATTTTTATATCATCATCTTATTTTTATACTTTTTATGCTTGATATAATTTAGCCAGCTTTGGACTTATTATTCAACTTTATACTTGTTATCTATATTGTACTTGATAATTACTCGTTATATCTGCTAGATATTTAAAGATATTAGAATATACTAGAAATACTAGATATCTTTTGCATATCTATCATATTACTTTTTATATTCTACTTCATTTTACTTTTATTTTTCTTATTATTTATATAGTTTATTTTTCACTTTAACAATATCTATCAATTTAATAAAACAAATAATTATTTATAAATTATTACAAATTTATTTGAATGTTGAAAAATTATATTATAGTATATTTAAAAAATAATATAATATTTGTTTTAATAGATTTTTTAAATAATTAAATATAAGAAAATCAATTGTTCAAAATATTTTTTTTTTTTTTTTTTTTAAGCGTTAATGAGATCCTGCTCTTTAGTTTATTATATTTTCAAGTTAATACAATATTTGTCTTACAAATTTAATTGTGACTCATGTATATTTTGAGAAAAAGAAAACTAAATGGCTCAGTATTATCGTAATAAACCCTGTGACCTTCTGTAGTCCTATAAAGGATACTAGTGTGTCAAGACTCCACTAGCACTGATATTTAATGCGAAATGGTTATAAATAAAGAGACCGTTTTGAAACATATTTGTTAGTGCTCAGTTTGTGATATCTATATAAAGTATTTGTCATATATTTTGAATGGTTTTTTCTGTTTTTTTGAGTTTTTTGTATTCTGTATTGAATTTTATATCTTTTTTGTTTCTTTTGGTGATGTCTTGTGCCGCTGTCCACATCTGGGTAATTTCACAACAGTATTTCCATATTTTTCTTTTTTTCCCTCAGAACTTGTTAAAGGCCTCTAGTACAGCATCTTTTGCTGCTATTGTGTTTCCTATTATTTGTTTCGCTGTTTGGAGTAGTTTGTGGGTTATGACACCTCTAACGATATCTTTCCATTCTACTCCGTGCCATGTTTGTGTTTCATTTTCTTGGTGTGAGGTATGGATTTGTGTCTTTCTCCACATATCTTTTGTGTTGCTGTTTTGTTTGTTACTACTTGATCTGCTTGCACATTCTCTTGTAAGGTGGTCAATAAGATCTTTTTTGAGTTTGTCTCCTAGTGATCTGCATTCGAACAGGTGTAATTCTGTTTCTACTTCTAAAAGCATATTTTACATTTGTTGTCGGTATATAGTTTGTCTTTGTGATTGTGAAGTCTACTCATTGTGGGCAGTTCTGATGTCCATAATTTGGTGTGGAATGTTCTGTTTCTCATGTTCTCTAAACTGGTTTCTGTTGTTGTGATTTTGGATGGGTATAATGTTAGGAAGGTTAGAGGTCAGTTTATCTCTAGTGCTTTTTATTTGTTGAGCCATCGATTTGTTCTTTGTTGTGCCCTCCATTTACTTGACCATTTAGTTTTGAGAATACTTTTGATTATGGACTTGATTGGTAGGTCTATGTGTTCTTTATTCTATTTAGTTAGAAGGCTGTCGTCCATTATTTCTTCGTAGTTAGTATGTAGTGTGCTTCTGTTTCTTTCCCATGGCTTGATTCTTGCCAGTGCATCTGCTCTGTCGTTGCTTGGGTTTCCTGAATGTCCTTTGATCTTTGTGAGTTTCCAGTTGATATTTTTCATTTTGAGGATTTCGATTATGGTTTGTGTGATTGCTCCATTGGGTGTGTTAAGGGCTTTTCTGTTTTGTGAATATCTCTCTGCATTTAAATTTTTTTCCCTTTTCTTTATATTGTTTATTGCTGCTTGACTGTCTGTAATTATTTTTACATTTGTGTCTTCTTCAATTGTACTAATTGCTGTTAGGATGGCCATCAGTTCTGCTCTTGTGGACGAGGGTGTTTCTGTTGTTTTACCTGAGAATTCTGCCAGTGTGTTGTTTGTAGTGTCTTGTATTGTCCAACCAATTCCCATTTCCGTTTGTTTTTCATTGGGTTGTAGTAATCCATCTGTATATATTTTGAGATCTTGGTACCCACTTATTTTTTTTGCTATATGGAGGAGTTGGTTTTTAGCATCAGGATCTGTTTTGATTTTTGTATTAATTAGGTGTATTGTATTGGATGTTTTATCCAAGTGTATCTGTGGCATGTTTCTTTCGTATGTTGTTTTTCCTGGGATTTCCTTCAGGGCTTGCTCTATTCCTTTGGGAGTGGAGCAAAGTCTGTCTTCATTTAGGCCTGTACTTTTTTCTGGGAGTGGAGCTGCAGATTTTCTGCTCTTCTGTATTGTAATGTCGACTGCTCTTGAACTGTCTATTTCCATAATACATTGTTGCTGTTCTTGATATTTTGAACTGATTTGTTAATTGTTGAGTGTGCAACCCTTACATTTGTATAGCGGTGAGTTGTTATTTTCTTGAATCATGTGATAGTAAATTGCTGTATTCTGATTGGTTATTTTCTTCCGCTTTGCCATGATTGTGTTTTCGTTGATTGAGGTTGCTATCCATTTATTTGTACATTGCTTGTTCAGGTAGTATAATGGATTGTTAGTTTTGAATGGATTAGTTGAATTTTTTTTGTTTGGTAGTATTTTGAGGTTATCGTAGTTGTTTTCGCTGGCATTGATACATAGAATTTTTCTGATGTTATGATACCATTTGGGGGTTCGTCCTTGTCTTCCTATTGTTTCCTTGAGCTGTTGCCATGTGAGTATTCTGGTTAAATTTGTATTGAGGAGCTGTTCTACATGTAATATTTTCCTGTTCTTAAGTGCATCTCTGTTTTTGTTGTACCATTTTGGTGAAGTAATGGATTCTATTGAGGTGTTGCCTCCTTTTGGTGCTATTGCCAATATGGAGTATTTGGTTGTGGCAAAAGTTATGCCGTGGATTTTAAGTAAGTATATTATGTTTTCGGTGAGATTGTTGTGTTTGCATGGCCATTTGGGGTGAGTATTTGTGAGGATTGATTGTGTTGACCAGATGTTGTTTTGGAGTTGTTGTAGATGGATTTGTGTTGTTTTTTCACAGGTGTCTTTGCTTTGTATTCTATTGAACTGTTGCTTCCATGTATTAATATTTGTCTGTCCCAGATGTTGAAAAGTTTGTAGCCAAAGTCTGCATAAATTATACTGTTAGGGGTTGTGATTGGAAGATTACTCTTTTGTTTGAAGGCTTTTAAAAGTTTGCTGTTGAGCTTGTCGCATTCTTTTTCTATGAGTATGGTGTCATTTAGTAAGTATTCGATTGCTGGCATGAGGACTTGGTTGATAATATAACGGCATTGTTTGTCCGTTATTTTCTTCCATGCTAGTAGTTTTGCTGTTGTTGTTATTTTTTCCTGTATTATGTTTTTTTGGAACCGTTTGCTTCCTGACTCTGTGATCCAGGTTCTTAGAATTCTAATTGGTGTGTTTTTTTCTTGCAGCATTACTTGGATTCCTGACATGTTTATTCCGTTTCTCCTGTCTTGGTCTGGTACATTGATACATATTAGTCCAGACTTGTCCTCGTTGGCTTTAATGTCATTGATTAGGAAAAATTCTGTTGCCGTTTCTAATATTTGGGACATGTTATTTTTGTTGTTGGTAAACCAGGTTGTGTCGTTCATGTATACTGATGAAGTTATCTATATGCTGTTTTTTGTAGTGGGAATTTTGTCAAGGGTGTTGCTAATTGATAGGTCTACGTGGTATTCTGTTGACATTGTATATCCTGTACATGATTCTGTGACTTCTTGAAGAAGTGGATCATAAAAGATATGCCACAGGAGTGGTGATATTGTATCTCCTTGGTCTATGCCGTCTTCCACCATGTATGGATTTGAAAGTCCGTGGGCTGTTATGACTCGGTTTTCTCTGTTGAAGGTAAGGTCTTGTAGTATTTGTTTGATTTGTATTGGCACTTGTACTCTGTCTAGTGCTTTTATTAACATGTGCTGGCTGATTGAGTCAAAGGCTTTGCTTATGTTCTGGCTAAATATCTACAGTTCTTTGTTGTTTTCTCTGGCATCTTCCACTATGTTGTTTAGGATGTGTATAGGCTGTTGTGTACTATTTCCAGGGAGGCCTGCCCAGTTGTTCTGTGATAGAATTGAATGTCGTGATATTGTTGATGCTAACCTTTTGTTCAATATATCTGTGAAGAGCTTTCTGATTGTTTCTAGGAGTGTAATGGGACGTGTGATTGTTATGTCTCCCATCCAGTCTTTGGGCTTAGGTATTGGATATATGTTCCCTTTTTTCCAATCGTGAGGAATTATACATGTGGATAGAATTTTGTTAAATATGTTTCTTATGATTTCTGTACTATGTGGACCCATGTGTTTGTAAATAATGTATGGAATATCTAAGGGTCCTGGAGCAGAAAGTGGTTTTTTACTGTTGATTTCTGTTCTGATTTCCTCTGGTGTTATTGGTATTGTACAGTTGTTGTACCATTTTGGATTGATGTGTTCTTTGGATTTATATTGCTTTTCCCATTTTGGAAAGTTTTGTAGTGGTCTGGTATTTCTTCTTTTTGTCCATTGTTTAAAGTGATCTCTGGTGGTATCTTTGATTTGTAGTGGGTCTGTGATGATTGAGATTGTACCATCTGTTTCATGTTGGACAAGCCTGTCTGTTGTTATTGATCGTTTGTGTCAGTTGAGAATACTGTTGATCATTTTTTTGGGGTCGTCTTTGAGTTTTTGAAACCTTTGCTCTATATGTCTTTGTATTCGCTGTGTATTGTCTTTTTTAATTAGCTTTGTTGCCAGTCTTCTTTCTATTCTCCATATGTTGTGAATTGATGTGAGCCATTCTTTCCCTTCTTGTGACAGTTCTGTATTGTCTTGTGGGAAGAGTGGGTTGGAGATTTGTTTTTTTTCCTCGTTCAGTTTTGTTACTAGGTTGATTATATTTTGTTCAAGTTCTGTGGATCTTTCTTGTGGTTTTATAAGCCATCTTCTATATTTTCTATATATTTGTTCTGTAATGTGTGTGTTTTTGAGTATGTTGTTGTGGTGTGGTGATCTTTAATTTTGACGTCTTTTTCTGAATTTTTGTTTTTTGAGATTTCTATTGGCTTCTTGTAGGATGCTTTCTTTAAGGAGACTTCATATCTTGTCAGCCTGGTAATTGTTTTCGAGAGTTGCTTTTGCTATGTTGGTTGATTTTGCCTCTAGCTCTTCTGTAAATTTTTTCTATTGTCTTGCTGTTGTGTTTATAAAGTCGTATCTGGATCTGTGGAGATTTTTTGAGTTGGTTGTTCCTGTAAGGTTTTGGGAGGCTATTAGTTGTGCGGTTATGATCTTGTGATCACTACTGGTTATAGTGTTGGATGCGAGTATATCGGCTTTTGTGATGCTGTTTGCTAAATTAGGTGATATCCAGATATAATCTATTCTACTTCCGTAATTGGATAAGGGTCTTGTATATATGAATCCTGCTGTGTGAGGATGGAGCTTTCTGTATGTATCGATATAGTTGTGTACAAGTAAGTAGGTAATAAGACTATTATCTTTTCTTGAGCGTGTTGGGTTGGTGCAATCGAGATGTGGGTCGAGATGTGGGTCAATGATTTTGTTGAAGTCACCCAAAAGGATGATATGCATGTTTTGTTTCTCTCTTTCCCTAATCTTCTTGAGTGTTCATGTGATTATTTCTGTTCTTTTTGTTTTTTCCTGGTTGTTCGCTGGTATATATATATTAATGATTCTGTACTTGTTTTTGTTTTTGAATGAGAGGTCTACTAGTATTCCTCTGTTGAGGGTTGATTGTATGTGATATACATGTGGATGCCATTTTTTGTTGATTATAAAGCCTACTCCCGATCCATTATGGTTATGTTTGGAGTCAGGCTGGGATTGTATAATATTATATAACTTGTTTTCGTCCCATATATAGTTGTTGGATAGTAATGATGTTTCTGTGATTCCAATAATATCTATGTGTACTTCTTGCATATAGTTAATTAGTAGATTGAGTTTGGTTGTATCATTTAAGCCTCGAACGTTGTGTGTTGCTAATTTCCATGAATTCTTTTTCTCCTCTGGAGGATTGGTTTTCTCCTGTTGTTCTGTCATTGGGTGAGAGTAGTTGGAGTGTTGTGCGTGCTGTTTGTGGAAGGAGTGTCGGGTATAAATGTATTGATGAGTTTTTCCATTGTTTCATCCATCTTGTTGATTTTCTGATTGATTTGGGCTTGTGTTTCGATAAGGTCTGAGTTGTTGTCAATGTTAATGGTTTTAGTTGTTGTTGATTGTGAATTCTCTTTCATTTGTTCCATCTTGTCAAAGTGTCTGTTGGCTGTGTCTGTTTCTAGATCGCTGATTCTATCATCTAGGAGTTTTACTTCTTTGCGTATCTCTTTGATTTCTGCTCAGATTTCTTTTAGCATTTGTAATATTTGTTGGTGGTTGTCTGATGCATAGTTGTTTGTTTTGTGGAAGTGTTTGGCCACCTCTGCATAGCTTCTTGCTGAGCTTTTATGTAAGTACAAAGGTGGGTTGAGTTGGTTTGGATATGTTGTGGTTGTGTATTTTCTTGAATAGTTTTGATTGTATTGTGTACTGTTATTGTAGTTGTATATGGGTTTTTCTAGACAGTCTCTTGATTCGTGTTTATGTGAGCAACAGTGAAAACAGAGTTTTGCTGCTCTGTCTATCCATGTGACGTCATGTCCTTTGACCTGAAAGTTTTGATTGGTTGCTTGTTTTCTATCTTCTTGATTATGGAATGAAAATATGGCTAGTCTTTTATAGTTACTGTTATCTTTTTTGGGAATGTAGCATGTTTGTGCATTGACTTGTTTGATGATGTGTTCTAGATCTTTTGCTGTGATGTTTTCAGGGAGATTTGCGATCGTGGCTGTATACTTGTTTCTGTTTTCTTTTGCTTCTCTTGTTCCAAAGTATGGAAAAATTCTCATATGGTAGTTTTTGTATAAGATGGACCATTTTTGGTTGAGTTCTTGATAATCATCCATATTGTGTAGTGTAACAGTACTCGACAAACAGGAATTGGCCTGTTGGATTGTGATTTAGTCGATCGGTCCATAATTGGCCAGTACTGTTGCTATGTCTTTTTTGGTGAGATCTGTGGAAATATCCCAGATGCAAATTGTGCGCGAGAGTGCTTCTTTTGTATCTGTAGCTTGGACTTTCCTGAAGAAGGTGTTGCCTCCTTCTACAAGTGAAGTTGTACATGCTTGTTCTGCTTTGTCATATTTTCCAAAAAGTGCTACCAAAATTTCTTCTTCTGTGTGATTCTCATATCTTGTATATTTGTATGAAGGGATTTTGGCCATTTTCTTCTTAATGTATTGGAGTTTATCTGCTAAAGTGGCTCCTGAGATTTTTCCAGGGGCTACGGCAATTTTAGTTAGTCTGGTGTATTCTGTGGTGATATCATTTTTTCTTGTACTTTGTTGGTCTTTGTCTGTGGTGCTGTATTCTTGGTTAACCATTTCTTTGTCTTTGCCTTTGTCTACTTTTGTGTAGGGCTGCTCTGCATCTGACTCTTCATCCATGTCTATCATTTCCTGGCTTTGGGGAGCTTCTTCCATGTCAATGTCTTTGGTGGTTGTTGCTTCTGGAATTTTTAAGAGGGGGCGTTGGACTGAAATTTCTTTGTTGTTGAGTGTCGTATTGTTGTTGATGTTGTTGGAGACTTCTTGGTTGTTGTACGTATTCTTGTTGTTGTTGTTATTTTCTTTGTTATTGTTGTTGTTATTGCTCGTGCTTGTATTGTTACTACTGTTATTGTTATTATTGTTGTTGTTGGTTTGGATTGGACGTGTTGGTTTTGTTTGAGACATATTGTCTATTGTCGAGTATGGAATGAAAGTAGTTGTTGGTGATGTTTTCTTTTTCATTACTTTTTTGCTTGCCTTGGAGAGTTTGTTCAGATCATATTCTGGTGTCTGTTCTCTGTAGAGGCTTCTGAGGCCTTTGGAAGATGACATCTTGAATGTCTTGGACGTTTCAAAGTTTCTTTTTTCTTGAGTTACCAAAAAAGGAAATTTTAAGGGTTGGAATGGGAACGGGAAAGAGTTTTTTTGAAAGTTGCGAAAAGATTGAATTGTTCAAAATATTTTAATTTTAATTTAATTAATATTCTAAATAAAATTAATTATTTTATTTTTATACTTGAATATTTATATATTTTTTAATAAAAAATATAATTTAATAGAAAAACCAAAACCTTGACAAATAAATTTGTTACTTTATATTCTTTATATTAAATGGTTTAAAATTAAAACACAAGTTTTAAAGCTTTTGAAAATTCTAAAAATAAAGGATTTTATTTAATTTTAGATTCTTTAGATAATATTATATTTTAATTTTAGATATTTATATAAATTTATTTAGAAATATACATGTGATATAAATTATTTACTATTGATTCAATTCCCAAAATCTCCAAAAATAATTATGTCAATTGCATCAAGAATCTATGAATTTCAGCATCATGTATATTTAGAAATAATCATTTTTAATATTATTATAAAACAATATTTTAATTATAAATAATTATAAAAAGATATAATTAAAAAAATTATAATAAAATAATATCAATATTTTTATTAGATATTCTTTAATAAAATAAACAAAATTATTTAATAATAAAAGTATTTTTTAAATATTTAAATTTAATTGATAAATATCTTGTAAAAAATTTTCATAATCTTATTTAAAAAAATATTATTTCAAAATCAGTAAATCCAAAAACTCTTAAACAATATTGTATTTTTATAGATTTGCAACTTACCAGACTATCTGGCAGCACAATGCACAATCAAGGTCAAATGCCAGAAAAAACAACTAGTACTTAAAGAAAAAGCAGAAAGATATAAGGTACTCTAGAAACATTTCAAACTAGAGGGAACAACAAAAATCAGAAAAATTGCAAATCAGCAAACCAATAAAATAGGAAATCAAGATAGGCTTAGAGCTTAGGAACAATTCAACAAGACTACCGTCAGATTTATAGATAAAGAATTATTCGTACATATAGTCAAAAAAATTTCTAACAAATCATTAAACCTAACAGCAGGAAATCCAGTAGCAATGATCAACCTCCAGTCATTACTAACAGAAGTCCTCAAGGCAGTTTAAACAATAAAAGCATAGCTGAAACAAATCAAAGAAACAATTACTGACCTCAACACCTGAATTGATAACCTAGAAAACTTTGTATACTATTATACAGTAGATAATAAAAAACAAATGGAAACAGTTATTGATACAGGCAAAGAATACCTGAATCAAAACCCATCATAATTAGAAATCCCAGAACCTAGAGACTTCAACTACTAACAGAAAAGACAAGCAACAAGCCCAACAGTAGACAACTCAGATATTAGAAAACAACAACTTAACCTCAATATACAGATAACAAACATCGACAATACCTTTTAAAATATAATAGGCATACTCAATCAACCCATTGATATTACAACAAATACAAACTCCAATCCAACAACCTAAATAAGCAACAAAACCAGATCCAATAAGTGACATTCCAAGAGGTCAACACCTATACACATTGAAAACAACCTACTAGATAACAACCTACTCTCTTATCATCAAACTATTACATTATGAAAAATTTTAATACACAATATCAGAGATCTTAACAATCTTATCAAACAATAGACAATATTCACATACTGTATTCTTAGAGACATTTTTTTTTTATTGCTAAAGTGAGACTGTATTCTAGTCCACATTTGTTTATTAATAGATAAGTCATTACATACAAGGTATATACAAAGTTAATCTATCCAAAATGCCTATATATACTAGAATCCATCCACAGGCGTAAACCATCTGGGTGCAGCCTATCATCTAAGATTTTCTTTTACATCCTCCAGCCTCAAATTTGTAAACCTTTCAGTAAAGTTATTTAACACTATATGAATTACCCATCAGAGTACTGTGACTCTGTCTTTTTCCAGTTTTCTTCCTAGTACACGTGGTCTTGGAGAATTACCATTTGAAAAAACAGATGGAACCTATGTCCAGGGGTTGTTTCAATATCTTTAAATCAGGGTTGACAATACAATTCTTTTTATATAATGCCAGGCTTCAAGAATAAGTTGTTTATTTAAGAAAGCGCAACTCCTCCAAAGTCAGGCTAAGTCTTAAGAGGAGTCTTCCATTCTGACAATTGTTACCAACTAAGTACCTTCACTACAGGTAAGAATGGTGGATATTGCTGGTGAGTCGTCACTCTTGCAGAAGGGGGAATCGTGTTAGAAAGTCTTGCTGAAAAGTTTCCAGTTTGTGGTCCTCCATATTATATTTCTTTTATAGTCTTGTGAACTATAGGAAGGGGAAACAGCCTATTTATGAAACTGGGGATTGCACTAAACTTGACAATAATCATCGTAACACCAACTGGATGATCATCACGCCACAACACCTTTTTCTAGAAATCACAATCTCAAACGCCCACTGGATCAGCATGTGAAATGGCTTTTTATGAGAAACAGTGCTTAACAGGTTATGGCATCAGATATCATATTAATTCTTATTCAACCACTCTCATATGGGGTTAAACTGGTATCTTGTGATTTGACCTGTGGAGTGTTAACCACTACACTATAGACCTACAGGTCTATTCTTAAAGACATTGATATTGCTCTTCTTACAAAAACACAAATACAAAATGAAAATCACAAATACTGGAAACATCCAACATATAATATAACTTGGAGCAACAATAACAAAGGAGCTAGAGTCACACTTCTAATTAAAAAAAACATCAGCAAATACATAGGAAAATTTATAAAATACTCAAGAAGGAGAATAAATGCTGACTTGCAATTCAAGAGAAAAGAACATATTGGCATCATAGGAATATACTGTATATACCAGCAGAAGATGGCTAAGAAAAGAGAAAATAAACAAATGGATAGAAGACGAAATTTTAAAGAAACATGAAAAGAACTGGAAAACAATCATCCTAGGGGATTTTAATTCAGTAACAAATTCACAGAAAGACCAATAATTAGGGATTACAACGGTTCAGTTTGAATCAGTTTTAATCAAAACCGAAATCGATCTGATTTATTTTTTTTAAACCGATCCGATCCAAAAACCGATCGGTTTTAATTTTTTGTAAACCGATCTGATCTGAAACTAATCAATTTATATAAATATAATTTTATTAAATTGCTTTATTTCAATAAATATAGCTAAAAACTGTTTAATTTAATTTTTT
>CAJVPV010002869.1:0-12205 GCA_910591835.1 Acaulospora morrowiae | reverse complement strand
TAATTATTAATTATATATTAATAAAATCTCTAGATTTTCAGTTTTATTTTAATATATTTTTTATTAATTTCTATGCAATAGTTTTTGAGTAATAAATAAATAAAAAATTCCAAAAAGTTTTGTTACACACTGTATATGTTCAAATTAGCAAAACTGTTGAATCCAAAATACTTGCTATTTTAAAAACTTCTCAATATCATATCCAATTAATAGGCTTGATAGACATGTGAAATATATAGAATTATAACAATTTTGAAAATAGCAGATACTGTATATTGATAATACATTAAACTGGACCAATTCTCTATTATTTTTTCATTTTATACTAAAAGCATTCTAATAAACAGAAATAAAATACTAACTAGACTAAAAATGTATAAGATAAGTTAGAAATCAGAAAAGGAAATAAATCAAACTTAAATTCTAGAAGTAATTGAATTGAAATCTTCTAAAAAAATATTGCGATGTAAGTTTTCTTTCTCAAATAGGTATTCAAGAAATATAATATAGAAATATAAGTGATTTAATATTGCAATTCTAATATTTTTTTGAACCTAACTATACTAAAATTAGATAGAAAAGTAATATATTATAAATCAATATTAATAAAAAAAAAAAACTTTTCCCATTCACTCTTTTACACTTAAAAATTTTCTTTTTAGGAAATTTTTAAGTTGTTTATTTTTTTTTTGTCTTTCTTTTTTTTCTCTCTTCATTTTTTTCTTTCCATATCTCTTTATTCCTTCCCTTATCATTTTCTTTTTATCTCTGGCCAGTTAACTTTTTTTTCTCAAGAACCATATTAAGAAGTGATAACTGTTCTTAGGATGTGAACTTCAGAAAATTTTTCCTCTTTTATGGTCTCTTAGAAAAAAAACAAATGACTTATCCTTTCAAAAAATTAACAGGATCATCATTATCAAACTCAGCATTGTTTACTAATTAGTAGTTAGACTAGATATGCCCAAGAAACCTCTATACAACTATTATTATCTAAAAGTATCCAAGGAGTTGTACCTTACAATATTCAGAGTAAAATGGCAGTTAATGCCAATGCAACTAGCAATAAGCTAGATTAGTTGCAGGTGTTATGCTGATGATTGGGAAACTTAGTAGAGTAATATATAATGATTAGAAATTTTAATTACTTTTGAAAATGAGCTGATGACAACAACAAAAGTTTTTTGCTTATTTATTAAACAATGTAGGTCTATTGTACAAGGTTAGGTTTTAGTATTATTAAAAAAATTAATATGAACTTCATCCATAAGATATTTCTGCCATACTTGAAGCATGGATATATTAAATCTTTTTTGTGACTTGAAGACAAATCTGTATAAAGTAGCTGTAGCACCTTCATGTAAAAAGATATTTATTTCTTACCATTTTCAATACTACCCTGCTTGTTGTATATCAAGTCATATTTGAAAAGTAGGCATGCCAATTCTAATTATAATTTGGAGGCCAATCTATATAGATTGGTGGCAGTGCCTTTATATAATTAGATATTTATTTATCTTTAAATAGTTAGATGCCATTCAAAACAATAATATAGATTTTAAATTTTTTTTTTTCTGTATTTCTTGAATAGTGCCAAAAGAGTACAGAGGTTAGATTTATTTTATAAATTTTGCATTAAACTTTTTCTAGCAAAGAGAAACATATATCATATTATTGATATTGTATCTTGTTTTGCAAGTGAAAATATAATAAATATAATAAAGTGTGATAGCTATTTGCTCTTTTCAAAAAAAAAATTAACATTAATCAATAAATAAGAATTTATTAAGATGAATTAGAAAGATATTTGATTATATTAGATATAATTATATATAAAGTAGTCTGTTTCTATCTTATAATATTTCTATTATGTTTTTATAAAAATTTGAATTATTTTATTATTAAGAATATGAATAGTAATATCTTTAATATTGACTATATCTCTGATAGCAATGTTCAAGAGAATATCGAATCTTTTACTAGTATAACCAGAAAAAAATCTATAAAGAAATTTGCAAAAGAATCAAATACAAAGAGGATTCAAGTAAATCTTTCTAATTTAATTAATTCTAAAAGAAAATCAAGTTATGTTTGAAAACACTTTGACGAAGAGAGTAAATAAATTGTTTGTAAGATAATCATATCTTAAAAAGGTAAGAAAATTGAATACAACAAATATTATAAGTATGATAGAGAAACTGGAAATATAAAATTATATCTACAATTAACACATGGCATTTTAGAATCAAATAAAAGTTTGAATAAAAAATGTTAATTAAATTTGGATAAAATAATTAAAAAAGTAATATCATATAGTATATCTAAACAATTAGAGTTAAGATAAGTTACAACCAAATGATTAATCACAGATTCTTTATTATTTAATATTACTGTATATCTAAAAAAAGATACCAAAAAATTATACAATGATTTGATTCTATATTTAAACTATTATATTACAAATATATTAGAAAAGAAATTGATATTGCTTATCAAAAAGGTATTGTAGAACTTAAAAATTATTTGTTACTACTTGTGAAACAGCCTCTATAACTACAGACTTGTGAATATCCTACACTAATAATAAATATATTGATATAATCTTTCACTGATTAATGTTTAGCTTTAAAGTATATAATATATTGATAGCTATTGAAATGATTGAATATTCATATACTGGTAAATGAATCAAAAAGTATTTAAATACTAAAGTTGAAAAGTTTGAATTAATTGAAAAAATCTTTTGTATAATAACTGATAATGAAGCAAATATAAAAAAAGTGATTAGAATTTGGAGTAGTGTAGAACATCTACCTTGTGCCACATATATACTCTACTTTACAGTTGTTCAGGCTTTAAAAATTGTAAATTCATATATTAGACAGATTCGAAAACTTATTAAATTCTTTTGATCTTCAAAACAACATCAATGTTTTAATTAAGCACAAATTGATTTGACAAATTATAGCAAAATTAATACATGACCTATCCAAATTTATAATTTTGAAGGTATATCTGAAAATTTATCCAAAATAAAAGAAAGCAATGAGATAGAAACATATGAAAAAACAATATTTATTCTATATATCATTGAAGACACAATGACTTGTTGAAATTCTTCTTATCAATCTTGAAAGAAACTCTTAAAATTACATTCAGCAATTGAGTAGCTTTCTGTGACTTTACCTTTATAAAATGAAAATAGTGCTAAAAAAGATTTCATTAAACTAAATTATTATATGTTTAAAGATTATAAATAACAGTTATTAAATAAATTAATAAATATATTTAAACCATTCGATGAATTAATAACTTACT
The DNA here is from genome assembly GCA_910591835.1 of Acaulospora morrowiae. NCBI lineage: Eukaryota > Fungi > Glomeromycota > Glomeromycetes > Diversisporales > Acaulosporaceae > Acaulospora > Acaulospora morrowiae. The sequence goes on along the minus strand of CAJVPV010002869.1, from coordinate 8,887 downwards.
TTAATGAAATCCAATATGCTACTCTTTCAGTTGTCAACCCAAGTATTAAAGCATTAAAGTTTAAATTTGCTGATAGTAAATTTTACAAATTTATTAGTAATAACTTTGATAATAGTAAGTTAAATTTATAAAAATATCATGTATTATTAATAATTTAAATTTAACAATTTATATAAAATTATAAAATTATAATTTTATTTTATTCTATATGAAAGATTAGATGAAGATTTTAATGATAAAAATTTTGAAAATAATATAAAAGAACTATTTTTACTTGAAACAATAATTTCAAAACTTTGAAGAAATATCTATAATTCTTTATGGCACTATTAACAAGATTCAGAAGATATTAAACTGATGGTTACCTTACTAGGCCTACAGTTGAAATTAATAAATGCATGGTCTGAAAAAATACAAAAAGAAACAATTGATAAATTGCATGCTGAATTTAAAATTTGACAAAATGTAATTATTGTTAAAGAACTAGAAACATATTATGAAAAAACTGCCACTTCTTGTTTTATAAAAAAAATATTGAGTATTAATAATAATAATAGTAGTAACAATAAAATTGAAACCAATAAAACTCTCCCATGATCATGTTTACTTTGCTAAAAAAATTTTTTATAATAATTTTTATCAAGAAAAAATACTTTATACTGTTTATTGCAAGTAAGCCCCAACTCAGGAATTCAAGAATCTTTAAGACAACTGGTACAGTAGGATGGAACCTCTGATCGAAGTCTATTTAAGTTTGAAAGTTTTGCTTATTCTTCAGTTACATAGGGAAAAACTCATAGTAGTTTTTTTTTCTTTTGTTTTCTTGTACTCCTTCTTATCCTTATTCTATTATGGAAATCATATATATTATTATTATCATATTTGCTAAATCAAATACTTTCCAAAAAACACATCCAAATAGAGTTATTGAATCTATTGTTTGTTTTAAAGCAACCTTCACACACAACTTTATTATGGCAACACTTACTGCACCCTTTCAAAATTTCCAAAATTTTTTGTTCAAAAAACTGAAATTAGTTTACTCTCCAAATGATCGTCACTCTCCAATCATCCAATCAAATTTTGTTAAAACAACAAAGTAAAAACCAAACCAATTTAAATCGGTTTTTCAGTATAACAACAATAACAACAATAACAATCATCACAATAACAACTACCATAACAACAAATAACATCAATTATATTCTACTATTCATGTCAACAAGTGGTATATCTTTAAGCCCAGCATTGGTACAAGGACCAAACTATTGGTTTCCTTTTAGATATTCTTTTTGTTTATATAAATTTTATAGTTTAATCAATATAGTTTCAACACAAGTAGCTCATATAATTGTAGCCCCAGATATTTTTTCTTTTTTTTTTTACTTTTCATTTTATTTTATGTTTTATCAAATTTTCTGAGTAAGTAAGCATAGCCGCTACCTTTAGTTATATTTAGTATATAGTATAGTTTTAAAATTTCTTTTTCAATATTAGCTAGGTATAGATAGTATAGACAAGCTAGCATTAAACTTGCTGCTATTGCATGTAAAAGATATTGTTTCTTTCATAATGTACAGTATATATTTTAAATATACAAATAAATAAAAAAATAATGTTTATCTACTGAAAAAAAAAAAGAACTGAAATTAACAATTATTTAAATAAAATAATTTTACTTGAATCAGCTAATATTTATGAGTAGTGATATACAAATTAATATTCTTTTCCTATTTTAAGTAAAATAATTTGTAAGTATTTATTAATTTCTGCCATCTCAGTTTTAAATAAACAATTTTTTTCTGATATAGAAAATCAAATTATTTTTTAAAAAAATTTGTTATTATCTAAGATAATAAATAAATTAATGTTTGTTAAACACAATAGTTTATATTTTAAGGTTTGAATATAAATATTAGAATAAATTAATATAACAAATTTTTTTTGAAATTATTAATGTGCTTGATATAAAGAAAAATGTTGCCTCCTTTATATTAAATCTCTTATTACATGTTCTATGTTACCTAGGTAAATAGCCAATATAATCTACCTGTGTGACTTATTGTTTATCCAACAGGTAATCTGAATGGAATTTTTTTAAACATGTCAAATCACTAATATAAACAATATTATAAATTGCTTCTATATTTATTATATTATATATTTCAGTTAATTGAATATATGTGTATTCATATTTATATGATATTTTTTATAATTTCATAAGTAATTATCAATATAACTTATATTATATTAATTGCAAAAAATCTAAATTCTTAAAAATTGCCTTTTTTGGTAATTTTAAAAACACATAAATAAATATTATTTTTATCTCAAAAGAAACCCAAAGAATCAAACAAACACAGATAAAACTGTCAACAAAAGTATTACACTTGTTAAACTTCTTTTGATATTAACACTTTCTTGCTTGCTTGTTCTTTTAAACAAGATAAAATTTATTATAAGAAAAAAAAAAGCATACAATTTACAGTAAACTTAAAAAAAAAGTCAATATCAACTCTTCTAGCTTTTAGCCAGTCATGTACAAGGTTCTATACCTTCCTAGATACCAGAAGGATTTTTGCTGGCCAGATTTCACCCAATAAATCAGACAATCTCACCACCAAATAAAAAACAAGAAGACATCAAACCTTCTCTAAAGAAATTCAGATCAAAAGAATTTAAAGTATAAACAAATAACAAATTCAACAATATCAATTACTCAAGTTATGTGGAAAATTTTTTCTGATCTGGAAAAACTAGAATCAGCTTATCCTATCAAGTGATCTACATCCCAACCAAAATATAAATATGTCAACAACACAAGCAAGTCAACAACAATAGTACATCAACACATCCACAACACAATCATGTCAACAATACAAACAATTCAATACTACTGTCATGTTAACATGTCAGCAATAAAAACATGTCAATATCTTTTCAATAACAAACATATCTATATCTCACCAACAGTACAAACATGTCAACAATCCACTATTACTCAAACATGTTAACAACATAATATCATTATAAACATATTAACAACTCATTATTATTATTAACATATCAACAACTCACCAAAAACAATATCAACAAATCAATTATTCCAATTTCCAACCATTACTCCAACTGATTCACTTCAAGTTCTACCAATATCCAAATTTTACCATGTATTAAACAACTCTACTCTATTAGACATTATTTTTATAGAAAGAAGAAGACAACTCTTTGCATTAATATATATGGATGAAAATAACAATATAGTCATTACAGAACCCTTCAACTTCATTACCACTCCACTATTATCAAACTACCCTTCTAAATGATTTATTCTGATATAAAACTTGACTTATCCCAAATCTTCAAATTTTTCTGTAATCCAAATTGACTTTTTAATCAAAAATCAAAATAGCCTTCAGGTCCAGGCCACTACTCCAAAAGTCAAACTTACCATCTATTTGAATAAGTTTCTAAGCTTTCAGGATTCCTTTCAGAAAACCTTTCTAAATAATTAGTGCCTTAAAGAGAGAGCCTTGAACAGTGTATCCAGTAAATATTAGGATTATTCCAAATACATTTCTCAAAATATGGTCAATATTGAAAAAAATTTGCAGGGAAAATGAATTATATAATCTAAAAGCAAGCTTCCAACTAAGTACAGCAAATCAATCTGCTTCTATACAAATTTTCAATCTCATAGATCCTACATCAACTCAGATTCCTATATTGCTGATCCAATCAGAATCACTCACTCCATGCATGAACTCCAACTAACCACAAATTGTTTTACTGCTATCTAATCAAATATTATCACAGCTGAATATAAATGATTTTAACAATTCATCCATGTCAATCAACTTAAATTTTCCTATACTAAGCAACTTAGATATGGGAATATCTATCAGTTTCTACTCAACTTCAAAAGGCAACAATAACTTTCTTTTCAATCCCATCAGCTCTTTAAATATAATTAATCCTAAGAAACTAGACAGATTCTCTTTATCTCCTATTAGGCCCTTATCACTCATAACTCAAAGCTTTTCTCTAAAAAACTTATCTAGTCCAACAAATGCTTTATCTCCAGATATTCAAATAATAGAGTCTAGTAGAAAGAATATTTATAAATCTAAAGAAGATCAAGTCAGAGCCAAACTTACTGAATACAAAAATAACCTATTATCAAAATTAGTAAATATCAAGTCCTATAGCTTTCTGGATTGTAAACATGACAGTGAACTGGATAACAGTGATATTCTACTACTAGAAATCTCAAATGATCATTGTTAAATAGTACAATGGGTCTCCAAACTGTTATTAATTAGAAACAAACCTCAAGAACTTATCAATCTCATTTTTAACATCCATAAAATACCTAAAGAGAGTTTTAGACAAAAACCACATCTTACTATTTTTATCAAAATCGAAGCCAGGGATAGACAATTCTTTAGACTCTTCTCCAGATTGGATGAGCTCAAAAGCAACTATTAGAAAAAGTATAAAGCAATAGAAAAAAGCTTTCAGAACAACTATAAAGAAAAAATCAAAATTTCATATCTCAACCAGAAAACAAGATCCAAAATCAAGCTGCTCCTAAATGCTTGTCTTTTTATTGCATATATCCAGTACATCAATATTCTTGAGCTTTCTTCATCCCTTCTGGCTCAAATTTTGAATTTGGCTGTAACTACTTTTATCATCTTGCAAACTCAAAAGATTTGGATCCATCCCAAACCTATTTCCTGTATAAAAAGTTGTTTCAGAATAATCTGCCAGTACACTCAAACAATTCAAAATTAATTCCATCTGAAACCAAAGCAAAAATTTCTCATAGAATTCCTATCAAAGATAGAAGAACTACAATTAAAGTAGCAAAATTACTGCATTCCTTTTGCAAATTCAGACTTCTCCCAAAATCATATTTCGAAATATTTCTATCTTTTCTGAAAGATTCAATTAATCTATCAGAATCCTTTTCATATCTCTTTTCTCTTATGAAAAGAAGTGATTTGAGAAACCTGACAGATTAATTGATGAACTAAGAAAACACTTTACTATCCTTTTAAACTTTCTGAATTATACTTCAATCTTCCTTCACCAAAAATTCTCTTGCTTTTTTTTCCAAAAGAACTTGTACCAGAATTTGTGTACCTGTTTCTCTTAAACCCTTATAAGCAAAACCTTGGAGCAATAATTAGAGATTTTAGAGTCAAATACTTCTTCAAACAGCTCCTTTCAAACTTTTTTTTCTTAAAAAACCTCTTTCATATAACTTATTATCAATTCCTAATGAGCTTGCAAGTATCACCTTTTAACTTCTTACTGATATATGACAAAATGCACAAACTCTTATTAATGTACTCAAAAAAAACTTCTTATTCTATTTACTTCTAGGGCCATTATAGGTTCTTTTAGAAGTTCCCCAAATAAACAAACCATAGTTATCAAGAAACATCTTAGATCTAGATCCATTGCTAGGTATCTGTAAATTCATCCCTAAAGATCAAAATCTAAGAAGCATGATCAAAATCTTTCATAGTCATTATGAATTTTAAAGAATTTTCAAATTATGATTTGACATTTCTCTCATTCCACTATTCGAAAATCCTCAAGATATTAATTATATCCTCAGAGAAAATGAAATCTGTGACTTTGCCATCCCTCTATCAAATAATAATTTTTTTTTATCCAACATACTTGAACTTTGCAAAATCTTCAAGTTCAAAAGACTGTCTGAATTTTTTATCACTATAGAAAAACTTCCAGAATTTGAGTTCAATGTCATTTCCTTCTAATTTAATATTTCTTATGATTTCAAATCACAATTCTATAATTTTAAACCACAATTATATTAGCACACTTATCATAAACAATTTCTCCTATATCAACTATTCACCTAACCTCTACATACATTTCATCAATCTTAACTTATCACTTTCTCTTAATAACATTCCTATTACAATTAATACTTCCAATCCTATCCCATTTCAATTGCATCAAACCACTGACTATATCAGTTCCAATATAATTTTTCATCATAATATTCAAGACCTTATTTTATTAATCACAATTAATACAAGAGAACTTAATGACCTTACCAAATTACAGATCCTCTTTAACTCAGTCAATAACAGAACAGTATTGTTCTGTCAAAGACCAAATTAAAAAAGAATGAATTCTATACAAAAAATATTAATAACAGGTTTGTTATTTATGGCAATTCATTCTTAGCAAAAAATGGAACCACTATTATTATAGAAAAAGTCATTTCTTCTTATTTGTTTAAAATAGTAGAAACATCAGAATTCTGTATCTCTGTAATTCTGAAATTCAAAGGCAAGACCAATATTCTTATATCTGAAATCTATCTTCCACATAACAAAGAAGAAAAAAGAACAGCAGTGAACCATATATAATGATTTATCAGAATGGTCAATATTCTCAAGCTATATTATATTTTTATTAATGATTTTAATTTCTTTTCAAAAAAAACTCCATCCATTAGTACCTTCACCATTCTCTACAAATGAACAATTTATAATTATCTCAATAATTATATAGACATTGGCCAATATTTCAATAAAGAAGTCTTTACACATCACACTTTCACAAGTGTATTATACATCAATCAAATCTGGGTATCCCAAAACTTGGCACCCAAAGTTATCTGATACAAAGTCAGTGAATGTAATATTATCCCAACAGATCACTATTCTGTCTCTATCAAATTAGATTGGTTTGTATTCAGAAAGGCCAAATCAATCTTTAAGTTAATATTGATAAGACTATCAAGAAAAATCTAGTCAATTTTTCCAAATATATAGACTTACAGCTTAGCACCTCTCCTCCTATCTCTTGGGAAGAATTTAACAATTTATCAAGTCCTTAATAAACAAGTTTATCAAAAAAACCAAAGTAAATATCTCAAGAAAGAATCAATATATAAAAGCAAAAAAAATACCAAGATCCCAAATCAAAAAATTCAACAAAAGCATGGCTGATATCAAGAGAAACAGATACTGTATTTATCTTTTCTCAATAACAACTTATTGGTCCTATATTTTAATGCAAACCAATTATCAAATGTGTTCCTAAAAGACCTTGTAAAATTAAAAAGATTGCTAATCATAGAAGATCTGTTGTAAGCCTAACAAAAAAACTTGAAGAATATTGTTAAAATCTTGAAACTATAGTAAAAAACTTTTATACTAAAAGGACTTGTGGATCTATAATGTAGTGGTTAATACTTCACAGGTCAAATCACAAGATACCAATTCAACCTTATATAAGAGTGGTTGAATAGAATTAATATGATATCTGACATTATAACCTGTAAATGTACTGTTTTTCATGAGAAGCCATTTTACACGCTGATACAGTAAATGTTGAAATTGTGATTTTTAGAAAAGGTGTTGTGATGTGATAATCATTTGATTGATATTACGATGATTGCCAAAAGTTGCAAGGTGTATAAGGTGTCCACTTTCAATAAGTAAGTTTGGTGATCCCTCTCCTAATATCTGGTGTCTTTTATATACTGTAGATCCCTGTCTAGTCTCATTCCAATTTAGTAATAAACCAGTCTGGTAGTACTTATCCTGAGAAGACTTCTGGCTATAAGTCCTGTTCCCTGTAATATGTAAGTTGGTATTCAGGCAGTAAGCATCAGTTATAAGTATCTTGAATATTTTTTGGTATCATTGAACAAGTAAGAAATTAAATGGTTAGTCCAATTGCAAGTGGTAATAAAGAAATTTATTCTTGATAGAGCAAGTAGTGATTATGTAGTTTTATTTGCTATAGATAGGGATCACAACAGATCGAATCAGATCTGATTTTAGTTAAATTCAATTTAATTTGTTTTTAGATGTACAATTCAAATTTGAATTGAATATAGTATAGCTTAATTCATTTGATTCAAATCTGGTTTGAATCTAATTTTACTTGATTTACTCATTCAAATACTTTACTACTTAATATATTCCAAAACCACATACAAAACCAAACACAATCTTATCTACAAGAGACAGCATTTTATTTTTTTGAGTTTTTGTTTTTTGTTAATGATAACTAGTGCCAGATTCATCATAATTTTCTGATTAGTTCTCAGTCCTTGTCAATATTACCTTCACACTTACAAAAAACCGAAATTAGTTTATCTCATTTAAAGATCTACATTTCACAAACAACTAATCACACTTCATTTTATCTTATTAAATCAAAACAATACAACAACCTACCAGATTGGAAGAGTATGAGATCAGTGCCCTGCATGGGTTTCAGTAGTATCACCAAAACAAATTCAAACCAGAAAATACCATACAACTTTGTTTCACATCCAAACACAAACTTGAAATCAATACTCTTTACAATCAAAAGACTACTACTAATCAAAAAACCTTAAATCCAATTAACAAACTACCCATGCCAATTATTTATCTCAACCATAGTAGCATTATAACAAATACTATAATAATGGAGTTGTGCCCTGTATTGTCCTGCTCACAAAGCAGCCAATACTTGACTGAACTGAATAATTTAAGTTTGCAACTTATTTAGAGTGGCAGCAGGCTTAGGATAGAGACAATGCCAATACTTATAGAAATTATTATCACTAATAATTTATCAGTTACACCTAGTAGGGAAGGATTATTATGATAACACTTTTTTTAATAAATTTGAATTTTTTTTCCTCTTTTAGATTCTTTAATTTAGAGAGGATTATCTCTCTATTTATAGATAAATAGTTCTTTCTACTTTTGCCAACTAGTGTTTTGTAGAATATATTCATCTCAAAATAGCATAGGCCAATATTTATAGCAACATATCTCAATATATCCCTATTGTTGTAAATTTTATACTTAGTTAACTTTGTAAAAATTGAATCAAC
>CAJVPV010002868.1:0-12207 GCA_910591835.1 Acaulospora morrowiae | reverse complement strand
CCAATCGATTAGTTGTTTTAATTATAATCAACTAGTTGCAACTAAAAATCCCTGTACTCTGATTGGTTAATTCCAAATTATCCAACTAATGATTTGTAACACTACATTGATGGCATCCTGAATAAGTTTTTCGCACCCAATCTTCGTTCTTTTGTGCATCGCTGTGTTCATAACGTCACGAGTTTTTTTCTCATAAATTTTTGTCATCCACGTTCTCATCACATGTACAACACAAAAGATTACTTCGCACTCCTGTTCACCAGCGCTAATTCCGGGAAAAGCCTTCTTGATGCCTTTTTCCTCGATGCTGCTTTGGTCTGAAAGAATATAACGAGGAATCCAGTGACAGAAACTATTACGTATTATTTTTAGCACCTCCGAAACCGTATCACAATCTTCACTGCTCACGAAGAAGTGAGCACCTATGTTCCAGCTCCCGCAGGTATCACGTATATATAAAGTGAAGAGTCGCCAGTCATATTTGTTCGTTTTATGAGTTGAGTCAATAAGTGTAAGCCATCCATGACGCCGTAGTTTCTCAAGCTGTATTGGATGCGTGAATACAATGCCTTCAGTGTACTTGGTGGACTTGGTGGAATGATGATGGGAAATATGATAATTTTCAACACAGTATTCTTTTTCTATTAAAAAGGATGTGGATTTTGAAATATCTGATTTTAAATCAGAATTGCAAAGAAGATGGACTTCCATAGGTCCACGAACTTTATATTTAATATTAGATACTTTTTTGCATTTCAGCTTGCTCGCACTTGCACCAAGACCTAATTCGATAGCATACTCTTTAACTGCACTAGTTATTACTGGAGGGGAATAGTTTTTTACCGCTTCTTTTTCCACTAAAGTTCGAACGGCTTTAGAGCGTTTGATTCTATCCGATTCTAATAATTTATGTGTATGATTAGGAGAGTCTTTATGGCGTTCAACTCTGACCATTTTCAGTGATACTAGCCACAAAACTTTAATCTTAGCGTGACATAGTTGGGATGGTCGTATCTTTGTTATTTGGCGCTTTTCAATTGGAATACTTTCTTTTTTTCGTGAACTTGATTCTCAGTGTTTCATAAAGCGACAGGCGAAGTCTTTCCAAACATTACCATTTACTTGTTTGTACGAACCCCATTGTGTCCAGATATTCGAAACTAACGGCTACCAGTTTTCATCAAAATCTTCCATTGGGATTTCCAATGGAGAACCAACATCGAAAAGCAAACCCCGTTTTTCGTCTGGTGTGAGATTTGCTGCTGGCCTAACGGTAGAGGACACTTCTATTATTTCCATTATATTTTTTTTCTTTGTTATTGTGATAAACACGGTAGTTTTTTTAGCAATAAATGAGTTTCAAGGGCAAAAGGGTGTATTGTAAGGAGTAAAATAAGTGTTAAGACACGACAAATATCACATGACTAATTTTAACTAGAGTATCGCAATGAAAGACGAACAATTAATAGAGATAATATGTAATTTAGAATCACTTACCTTTAATAGTCTAGAATTTCGATCTTTTTCTTTAGTGTTCTAAAAGTTTCTATTTAATCGCTATCAAAACATGTATAAAATTCAACGAAAAATATTAAATAAAGAATAGAGAATTTGGTCAAGTCAAATCTACCTCTTCGAGTGTTTTATTGATAAACTAAAGTGACGGCTGCGTGAATTCTGTTTCCAGCTAAGGGACAGGCTCGCCATTAGCCCATCACAGTATTAAGAACATTAAATATAAGGGTAGAACGACTGAACAAAGAAAATAATAAACAAAATAAAGAAAAGAAGAAAAAATTTTTAAAAAAAAAACATCAAACGCCACATGTATAATGATAAGCAAAAAGGACCAATTACAATTGGTAACCCCACGGACCAATCATGATCATAGGCATTATCACGTGATTTGTCTCCACTTTAGACGCCCCCTATAAAGAGCAGGAAGAAAATCAAGAACTAAAAGAATATGAAAAGTGTGTGCTAAATAAATACAGCAAAGAGAAAATTGTCAATTCAATAAGAAAATAGTGAAGACCTGGCAACCAGTAATTAAAAAAGTGAAGATAGAAAAAAATGGAAAAGTAAATTATATCAGAATAAGAATACAAAAAGTAAGAAAAAAACTACAATCAAAAGAAACTAAAAAAAACAAAAAGAAAAAGAAAAGAGTAGAAAAATGTGAAGACAAAAAAATCTATACAGATATAGCTTGGAATAAAAAGACAAAGAAAGATACATGAGTATAGAAGTATATCAAACAGGGAAAAGAAATAAAAAAAGGAATATGGAAAAATATTATACAAAGTGCAACACAAGCAGAATTGAAAACAATAATAGCAGGAATTAAAGAAGCCAATATAAAAGAGGAAGTAACAATAGTAACAGATCTAAAACTAATGGAGCAATATATAAATGAAAGCAGAAAATATAAAAGAGAACTACAAAAATAAAATAGGAAAGGAGCAGTGCTAACAAAGTTGGAAGCAATGTTAAAAAGAAAAGAGAAAATAAAATTCAAAGTAGAATGGACAAAAGAGTATAAGTAAGATCCAATATTCAAAGAAGTGGATAAAGAAAATCAAAGAATTATAGAAAACAATATATATTAGAGAAGAAAAAACAAAAACCTGGAAAAATCGAGGCATAATATAGGGAGAGAGTACACAAAACATTGGTTGGAAAAGAATATGGTGTTATACTTAATTTTCGTTTAATGATCTTCATTATCCCTTGTTCAATTTTAGTAGCATTTACCCTTGTAATATTGTCCATTCTAGAATAATCTTGTATTACAGATCTGTTATTGCACTTTTGGCACATATTGCATATATTGTACCTTTACCATTTCTAGAATATTCATATTTTATTTTATTTTTACTTCCTATATTATCTTCACCAAAGTATTTATCTATGTAACTGATAGCATAGTTGAATATTCTGATGAAAATAATACCTATACCTTAGCTTATATCTTTACCATAGTATATACTTATCCTGTACTAAATTATATAGCTAAAATATGTATATAAATGTCTCCAATTCCTCCTGGAATTGCAAGGTTGAACTTACCTCTTTATTAATAAAATAACTTGACCTTTACAAAACAAATCACCATTGCCTCTTTTGCTTAACCTTATACACCTCAGAACTATACTAATTTTAGTACACCCTTATGTACTTTAGCATATCACATTGGTCCATCCATACAAAGTGTCTCTCTGCTAATAGTTCTTCATCCATATTTTTTTTCTGAGATAGGAAGATATATGATAATAGAAAACTGGTAATATAATTAAAACACTATGGCATGGTTGAAATTGGAAAGAAATAAGCAAATAAAAAGTATCTTAATCAGACAACAGATTGACTGGAATGTAACATGGAAAAGATATAAAAAAATATAACAGAACAGTAAGGAAAAAAGCAATAGTACTAAATGGTTGGAAAAAAAGATCAATAGTGAATTACTGACATTAGAAAAGAAAAAAGCAAGAAATATAATGGAATATGAAAAATACAAAAAATATATAAGATGCGAAGAAAAACAAGAAGACCAAATATATGTGGAGAATGTAGGATGGCAAGACAAGAAATATCAAGGCTAAAAGAGAAAACTAAAGAAATAATGGAGCAATATATTGATAAAGAATGGACAATGGGAGAAGAAAAAATAAGAAAAGAAGAAATTCAACAAATAATATATAGGAAAGACCTAAAGATCAGCTGGGTATGGATAATTTAAGGAATAATATCAAAATAATAAATAGAAACTCTGAAAAGAATAAATATAAAGAAAGCAGAGGAGGCAATAAAAGAAATAAATGAAGTGATTGAGCAAGAAGCAAAAAGAATCTGGAAAAAAAAAAGTGAAGCAGTAAAAAAATGGGAAAAAGAAAATAAAATAGAAAAAACCAAAAAGAAAAAGCAGAAGGTCATATAAAAGAGAAAAAAAAAAAAATACAAATAGATAGACAAAAAAGCATGGATATAAATACAAAGGAAAAAGAGGAAAATATTAAGTATATAATGGAATGGTTGAACAGAGAAGAAAAAGGAAAAAATAGAATCAAACAAATAGAGCTAAGGTAGACTTGAATAGCAAGCATGGTAGCAGGCTACATCTGAATGGTCAATAGTACCTGTGGGTGAATTTTAGTTAATATAAAATAATATAGATTAAACTTTATATATATAATTATATATATATAAAACTATCTATATTAATAAACTAGAGTAAAGTCTCACTTTAGCCATTTAAAAAAAAAAAAAAAAAGGGACATTTGAATTATATTCTCACAAATAATTTAGGGATTCATCTTTACTGATAGTAGTGACAATTTTTGGTGATGACTGTAAAATCCAATATGTTGTTACCTTCCCTCCCTGATTTTTTTTATTTTTGTTGATTTCTTTATTTCTTTCCTGTTATTAATTCCTTTTGTTAGTCGAATTCTTCTCTTTTTTTCCTGAAAACCAAACATCCTATTATCTATATATGTAATATAAATTATTTTGCTGTTGACTCAATTGTCAAAATTCTCAAAAATAATTGTATCTAACTTAATTATTTTATATGTTTTAATAGTGACTCAATTAATTGCATCAAATAATTGTATCAAATTGTATCAAGAATCTATTAATTTCTATCACATGTATAATTTAAATTATACATCAAGTTTTTTTTAAATATAATATTATTTGAGCAATTCATATACTATTTATCTTTTATATAAATAAAGTTAATATTGCTTATTAACTATTACTAGTAATAATTAACTTAATCTACCTTTAATCTAGTTATAAATTTATATTTTGTAAATGGATTCACATATCAATAAGACTAATTCAAGAAAATAAAAAATTCTTTATTAGTTAACTGAAATTAGACCAGAAGTTTTTCTTTATGCAATACTTTCTTATATAATTTATTGCAATTCTATAATTATTGAAAAGGCCAAAAGTTCTATTTTATAACAGCCTAATTGAATTTTTGTGATATATTTTTGCAACCAGACTGGTTTAAACTCTAGATCTGCTTCTGATAACCTATAAAACATTATCACTATACTATAGATTCATAGGTTATTATTTTAATTCTTTTATTTTCTTGTGTTATTAAAAAGTATATAGATAATATAATAGAAGATAAATAAAAGGATGGAGAAAAAAAGATAATAAAAAAGTATTTATCAAATTAAATCACTATATTTATTGTATTGTTTTTAGTTAATAAAATTTTTTCAAATCATTTAAACTTATCAAATATATGTTTTTTTTTTATCTATTACCTCTTGTTAAACTAATGATCTCTGTTAAAATATCATAAAGTCAAGATTTTATACCATAATTGTTTTTAATCCTAACTTGTAACAATAGTATATAAGGTAGATCATATAGTTATAACAGATTATATGAATATAGTATTTTTGTCAGATATGACTAATATAAGTGATTTAATGGATTTAGCAGATATGACAAAACTAATATATTTATATTATTGTTTATATTATTTTTTTATAATTTAAAGATATATAAATAGAACAGCTATTTTTTCCAGCTGGTCAAGAAATTCTTTTATCTTTTTTCAATGTTTCAATAAAACCAATCAAATTCTATAACAAATTATCATGTCTTTTTATCTTATAGTAAATAAATCTTAATGAATTCTTTTATCTTACCAATTTTAGTATATAATAATTAAGATTATTTCCCTTTAACTTAAGTAATTCTCTGTTATAGTTGTTTGTTAATCTATTTAATTTTAAGGTTTATTGAATATGTTGACAATATATTTTTATTTTTTTATATATTTAAATATATGTATTTTATATTTTATATTTTTATTAATTAAATATTAATAAATAAAATTTTAATTTTAGTTAATTTTTTTTATTTCATATTATATATAAATATTATTTAAATTTAATTTAGAATATTGTTTAATCAAATTTAAAAGAATACTAATATATTTAATTACTATATTTGGCTTGACTTTTTTGAAGTATATTAAATTAATAATAGCTTTATTTATAATATTTAAATTTTCAAATAAATTATTAATTTCAATATATAATTATAAATAAAAATAAAAATTTTATTATAGAAAATTTTTTGTAAAAAAAATTGAATTTAAAAATAAAAATAAATTTTAAGTTTATTAAAAAATTATAAAGATACTTGATATTATATTTAATAAATGTTATTAAAATTATTTTATTTTTTTATTTATAATTTTAAAAACTTTTAAAACTTTGTATTTAATATAAAATATATGCTTTTTTTGTTAAATTTTACTAAATTTTAAGTTAAATTAATTGGTGAACAAATTTTACATTTATTATTATTTTACTTATATTTAACAAATTTATGTATTGAAATAATTTTAATGTTTTTTATTATTAAGACAAGAGAGATTTAGAAAAACGATAGGCTTTTTATTCCTATATAATGTAATTAATTAAAAAAATTTTTTTTAATTAAGTTTAATAATATTTTAATAATCTATTTTAAAATCTTAAGTAAATAAATTTTTAAATTTTAATTATATTAATAAAAAATTTTATGTCAGTTAGTTATAGAAATATCACAAAAATAAAATTGATGTACTGTTCAATTATTTTGACCCACACCTTATATGTAATATGAATTATTCCTATATATTTTAGTTATTTTGTTATTTTCGTTAATCATTTTTTCTGTCTATTTTTAATATAATAATACATTAGCAATAATAAGCCCATAAACTTACAGGTCATGTATAGTCTTTACAAAATTAATTTTTACATAAATTTTAATATTCTTTAAATGTTCACGCAACCATTTATTATTAAGAAATGACTTGATACCAATAAATTTATTATTATTTTGAATGGAGTACCAATTAATTTATAATGCATACCAAAAAATTATTCGTGTGCACAAAATACAGTAATGGCAGACTCAAAGTTTAACAATGTAGCGTTACGTGAATTTTGCGTAACGTGACTGATCATGCCGATCAGTGAAGACTATGAAGACGGTCACGTACACAATGGGAAGTTTTAAATAAACAGGGTATGAAATTAGAAACAAAGAATAATAGTAAGTAGAAAAAAGGTACTGCGGATGATACGTGCATGTAGGAATTCGATTTTATTTTATTTCAAGAAATCGATTTAGCCGTGACATAACCGAAATGATAGCTGAAGTTTCCAATCTTCAGTGCTGCATTTCACATTTAGCAAATATTGGATAGCTCAAGTTACATACGTCTCGATTTGTCTTTCTTATCTTTTACTCATCTTTATAGAAGGTTACGCGAAAATAAAAATTCATATTCGGATTTAACCCCTAAATAAAAGTATTTTATGCAACTAATAAAATGAATTTGAATTGCACAGAATGGTCTATTTTTGTCGCATTTATTCTGTTTTCAGATAAGAGTTTCGTAACATACTATTTATAAAATTCACATCGCTTTGCAGACGGAGATTTCTTTGTTTCTGAGAATTTATGAAATTTCATATATGAATTGCATTTGTCAATGACTGAGTGCTACCTGTGTGTAATCGGGGGGTATTGTTATGAATTTCTGCATTGACTGATGTAACACAAAAACACGAATTGTAATATGGCCTATAGATTGGTCAGTGCTTCTTAAAAATCCGCACCAGAAATCTGCCAACTGTAAATCAAGAACTCTGGGTCAGAAAACATCACGAATGCATGCTAACTGGTTTTCAAAAATGCCCTTTTTACGGCATCAAAAAGTAATTAAATGGTGACATCTTGTATATTCATAGCTATTTAGTATATACAAACGATCAATTATAAAACTCTGTCTATCGGACATTTAATGTAAACGGGTAACTTGCAAAAAGCTTGCACCATTATAAATAAAATAAAATAATTATTTCGTAATATTACATAATACAACAGAATGATGATGTTATATCATTTGATGTTTCCATGTTATTAAATGCAGTCCGTGCGCATGTGTTGATGTAATTCACGAAGCAAACTTAAAAATTTATGATACTGTAACACAATTATTTTCATACAATTGATACAGTAACCGTGAAACTAATACTGTACCTGATATGGTATTTCCGACATGATACATCAAAAAAACAATGTTCCCACAACAAAAAAACGGGTTTTAAGACACCTAACAATGAATCGTCATCCAAATTCTTTGTACTTAGCATACAAAGTTGGGTTTAATTTTAATTTTAGTAACACAATATTTAATAACCCTCGTGAACGCTAGTACTGTATATCGGTGATTAATACGAAAATTTAATCCGATTTGTCAACATTATAGGCGGAAAGTTGATGTATATAACTTAAAGCGTATTCGCCAAAAAAGAAAAAAGAAAAAATCAATATGCCCACTTCAAAAATTATCTACAACGAAAAAACAAACACGGCTTGGCAAAAAGCATTTTTATATTTGGATTACAGTACATATCCAGAGAGAAGTCAACGAGAAGAATACATTCGTCAGCAGTTTCTAAATGATTCCTCTTTGACTTATTCCGAAAAGAAAGGTCTACTCATTAGACTTCAACGACACTACGATACTATTAGAATTCAAAAATCGGACGAAAAAAGGCCATGTCGAGACTGTTACGGTTGGTGCCATGCCACACAGTACTGCGAATTGTGTATTAGAAATTATTTGGAAAACAATTTCAGAAATTGGTCTTCGGGGAATAAAGAAATTGATATATTAATTCAAGAATGTCAGCAAAATGCTGTTAGACCTAACTACATTATCGAATGGATTGAATACAACAAATTTCAGAACGTGACGTATAAGGCGAAAGGTGGATGCTCTACGATATACACGGCAATATGGAAAAGCGGTCGTTATTATAAATGGAATGATGGAACACATTCGTTGGAAAGATATGGTCGGCAAAAAGTGATACTAAAAAGATTGCAAAATTCGGCGAATAATCACGGAAACTGGTTTCAAGAGGTTTAAGATATTCATTTAACCGATTTGTCAATATTACTTTATTTCATAATCTTACCATTCTGAAAATCCTCTAGGTTAAATCGCAATTTACTCTCGATAATACATCAAAATATTTGGCTACGTGCTATGGATTGACCAGAGATCCAAAAAGTAAAGATTATATGCTTGTCTTATACCCCTATGACAATGATTTAAGGCATTATTTGATGAAAAATTTTCAGTCTATGAGCCTTGTTCAAAAGTACATGATCATCAAAAGATTGGCCAAGAGTTTGAGTAAAATTCACGAGAAAAATGCAGTGCACCGAGATTTGCATTCGGGTAATGTCTTACATTCTAAAATAAATAATAACTGGTACATCAGTGACATGGGCTTCTGCGGGCCGGTTAACAAACCATCGAATAGTATCTATGGAAATCTTCCGTACATTGCACCTGAAGTTTTCTTAGGAAAACCGTACGACAAAAAGTCCGACATATATAGTTTGGGAATTTTAATATGGGAAATCACTACTGGTAAAATTCCGTTTAATAATATGGAACGCGACGATGATTTTGCTTGGTCAATCGTTTGCGGTATGCGCCCAAATATTTATGAAAATATTCCAACAGAATGTGTTGAATTAATGGAAAAATGTTGGGACGATGACCCTCAAAATAGACCGGAAGCATCAACAATATGGCGGACATTTCGTAGTTTGTACAAGAACTTAAGTAAAGAAGAGTTCCAGCAAAAAGGTGTCGAGCGCAAACCTTTAAGAAAAAGAACAGTGGAATTCATAAAGAACAGAATATTAAATAAACCGTCTTTAACTGAAATTAACATCGCGAGTCAATCAAATACTGAAAACGATCAAACCAGTAAACTTTATAGGATTTCCTACACGCCTAAACCAAGAAATTCAAGTTTAGGTAAGTTGATTTTTAATAAAATATTGCATTTTAAGAATTTTTGGCTTAACAATTCTCATTAAATTTCTACCTTACAGAAGGGCGAGGTAATAAATTGTCTCTTGTTTTTACGATAATGCCTGATAATTTTATGGCAATATACTGTATTTATTTCTCACGTTCACCATTTCGACACATTAGACTCACAACAACACAAATTAGGTATTTATGAAGCTCATACTAAACTTTTAATGTTTACAATATCCCTTTGAGAATAACTTATTTTTGACATTAAATTAGTGATCGAGAGTGGTCATGTATTAACCTATGGGAATATCGGAGGTAATATTATATTCAATCAAGTCAATGTCTTATTGACGCGATGGGACCCATTCATATTTTATCTTGCATATAGATACCAGATGTGGTAGATTGAAGCTCGATGAACCGACATTTTAAAAAAGCTTGCAAAGGTATTTTTTTTTCTTATCTGAGCAACGTTTTTTCTTTCTGCATTTATTCATATTTTACCCGGCACTTTATCAGAATAATGGGCCGAATATACAACACTGTGCACGGTATAACAGAATCGCCACCTTGAAAAAAATAGAAACCGTCAACATCCCGGATCGAACTTGAAGAAAGATTCAAACTTGGAGACTTGAATTGATTCTAACGATTTTTTTCGATGTAAATAATACTCAAGAACAATTATATTACCATAACTACCGCATTTTGCAGTTTGCTAACTGCAACAAAATTCTGAATAAACAGTTGTTTTTTTCATCACCTATTTTTAAACTTAATGTAATTGAACACGCAAAACCATACGATTTACCATCCCCTGGTCAAAAAATATTTTTTTGTTAAAATTTATAACAAAAATTAGTTAATATTTCTAAAAAGTATTGTTTTGTAAATTTTTTTAATAATCTAGAAAAAATTAAATTTATTCTTAAAATAATACTGTATTAAAGAAATAAATTGTTAAATTTTATTTGCCAAAATAATTTTATTAATACCTTATTTAAAAATTTGATGAGATAGTTATAAACTTTTATCATAACTTTAATTTTTTCATATCAATCTTAAATTTAATATGCTTTGCATGAAATTAATAATCAATATATTTTTTTAAAAAAAAAAAAAAGTTTGCAGTTTGTTAAAATTTTTGATTGATTTTTTGTTCTTATACTGTATATTGTCTAAATTAGAGTTCCTTATAATATAAGTTTATATCAGTCAGGTAC
Source organism: Acaulospora morrowiae (assembly GCA_910591835.1). NCBI lineage: Eukaryota > Fungi > Glomeromycota > Glomeromycetes > Diversisporales > Acaulosporaceae > Acaulospora > Acaulospora morrowiae. Next base: position 1,104 of record CAJVPV010002868.1, on the reverse strand, counting down.
CATTTAAGTACTTACAGTAAATTTATTATAAATTTATTTAATTTAGTTATAATCAATATATTAAATTTATTAGGATTAATACCAGTTAAACATCACTTTAGTCAGTTTCATTACTTTTCAAAAATCCAATTTATAAACATTTTATTAAATTAAAATTTAAATATTGGTTTGATCAATAAAAAATTATAGTTATTATTTTTTTTGTATTAGATATAAAATTATTGATTCAGATAAATTATTGTTTACAGTAGTATATATAAAAACAATTATTTATACTATTTTTATCTTTATTTTAACCAAAAAAATCTTGATACTTTATTTACTAACTCCTCCAAATACTAATATAAGAAACATTTAACTTAAATTCAAAAATATTTTAGTTATATATTGAATTTATATTTAAAACTTTTAAAATTTCTTAAAAATTCTATACAATTATTATATTTTTTAAATTAAAAAGAAAATATAATAATTATCTAAAAAATTTTTTTAGCTATTAAAACAATAACAATTTGAAACTTATTGCAAAAAAAAAATTATTGTTCAAAAAATTATTAATAACAATCTTAACTATACTTAATATATTTTTTTTAAAAAAAATACTAGTCAAATCTTTTTTAGTATATTTTATTTAATATTAATATATATATATATTATAGAATATTGACCTATAGGTCTATAGCTTAGTAATTAGAGTGCCTTAGGTCAATATCACAAGCTACAGATTCAATTTCACTAGAGAACTAATGTGATTCTCCAAAAAACTATATGGGAATCTATATACTATTAGCTTAATTATATAATAACTGATGCTTCTAATTATAAAAAAACTGGTCTATAAAAAGATTGTAATATAATTGAATATTCAAAATTAATTAGGATTATCTTTAACACGATCATGTTACTAAAAAAAAATAATAAGAAAAGTAAATCCCAAACTGATAGAATGCCTCTGAAGGATTTTTAACAGTTGTATTAAAGGATACTAATCAAGCATTTGGCTGTGTTAGATTTTACAAACTTTATTATCAAGAGGCTTTGGTGGAAGGAAAAAACTGCAAACCACTCTAAAGAACTGAAAACCAGGATTCAGAATATTGTAAT
>CAJVPV010002867.1:0-12207 GCA_910591835.1 Acaulospora morrowiae | reverse complement strand
ATATTGACCTGCCACCATGAGCAGATATATCATTGGAAAAAACTTAGAAAGAAAAACCCGAGAAACTATCTGCTACAAAAAAATAAAAAAATAAAAAAAACATTTTAGGCAAGATCGCCAATTGTAAAAAAGAGTGATAGAAGTTTAATTTAGGAGAAGAAATATTGATAGCATATGGAATGAACTATATACTGCTTAGTTATAAGTAAGAGATATAGTTAATAATTTATGGAAAGTAGAAAGTAATAGTGGTGATGTGTTTAGGGTTTAGGAGTGTACTATTTTTGAACCAACAATCCCTCCTGCAGGGCACAAACCAAATGTGTCTACCTAGGTTACCGCTTCCTTTTCGATAGCTAGATGTGACTCCAGCAGCAGTAGAAAAGCACTGGCTTAAGCTGCCAAATTACGAGGCACAACTCCCTGATATCTCATTTCCACTCGCAATAAAAGTATTAGACTTTTACTCATATTGGTTAGGCTTTGGCTGCCTTTTTTCTTTAATGGTAGCATTGCTGCTTGTGGGTCACAACTCCATTGTTGAGATAATAAAAAGTCATGTGGTTGAAAAAAGAGTGTTGTGATTGAGATATAAGTGGGTCGGATAACTGGAGCCTGCTCCAATTGCTTGTTTTGTTGTTTGGATACATGTAAAGTAAAGATTACTGGAACCCATGCAGGGTACAGGTCATGCGCTCTCCCAATCCAGTAAGTTATTAGATCATTTTTGTTGTCAATATTGTTGTATTGTTGTGATTAGTATTGTTGTTAAGTGTGGGAATTTTTGTTAAAAGAAGGCTAATTGTAAATGAGTTTGAACAGGTTTGGTATTGTCATTAAGGATAGAGAAATTTTATTGGTCGTTTGTAGAGTGTAGATCTTTGGATGAGGTGAAACTGATTTTGGTTTTTGAGTAGATTTGAAAAGAGTGTGAAAAAATGTAGGAATATGCTATAGTATTGATATTTAGATAGAAAAGAAAAAAAATAAAAAAATTTGCAAAGATTGTGTTGAGATAAACATTAGACCCAGTAACTATGTTTGAATGTGTTGTTAAGATTGAATTTGTATTGTAGAGAGAGAAATGTAAGGGAAAAAGCAATTATTATGGTTATAAAAAGGAAGGTATCTAAAGACAAAAAATTATGAAGGAAGGCTGCCACAGGCCTTTCCCCATGCAACCAAGAGCTAAAAAAGACTCCCAACTTGCTTAGATCTTGACCAGAGGTCCCATCCCAATGCAACAGTGTTTCTTAAAGTATTTATGTCCTTTGGATTTAAAGTTTATTGCCTTAGGAAATAAAGAAAGTGAGACGCTTCTTGAAAGAAGATTTCCTAAAAAAGAAATTTTAAAAAATTAGCGGTGAACGGGTGAGAGTTTTTTTTTTATATTATTATTATTATATAACAATTATATATAAGTAATTAATAAAATAATTAAAAATTGGGTTTTACTTATCTTTTTTTTAAAAAAAAATTTTTTTAAGTTTTTTATATATTACTTATATATAGTAGGTTTTGATTAATTTATTTTATAAAAATTATAAATATAATAATAATAATTAATAATAATTAATAAAATCTATATATTTAATAAAATCTATATATTTAATACTTAATAATAAAAAAATTTAATAAAAAATTTATATTTTTTAATTTAATATATTTTTAATTTAAATAAAATTGCTAATAAAACAATCTTAAATTATTTGAATATATTATTTTTTTAATTATTTAAGATAAAACATATCAAGATATCTAATTATTATACAAATAATTCTTATAAGATAAATATCTTTTAACATAATTGAATTAGCAGATTAAGTGATTTAAAACCAATAATAGAATTTTTACCTTCTAATAATTTTTTTTTTTTCAAGTAGGTAAACATCATCACTTTATTAATCGTAAAATTGTTTAAAATTTATGCATGGAGAAAGTGACAACATCTCTTATATAACTTGCTAAGCTAATAAGTCTAATGCTAGCTTGCCTACAGAAACTATCTAAGTGACATGGAAAATAAATATTAAAACCAATGTACATCTAAGATAGTGCTGAGCAGCTATGAATACCTACTCAGGATTATATGAAATAAAATTTAAGAAAATATAAAAGTGAAAAAAGAAAATGCTAAACGAAAGAAAAATAACAAAAAAACTAATTATAATACAAATAAAGCCTAATGTCACACTGATAGTTCCACTCCCCTAAAGTACTGTTGTATTTTCCGGAATGGCCAGGCTACAACTCTCTTGATAGCCATTTCTTGAGTCATTGTTGATAGTAGTGATGGTATAGTTGTTTATGTTTAGATATTTGGTAATGATCGGAAAAAAGGTGAAAAAAAAACTGATTATTATATAAAGGATGCCTTGGATTAGGCACACCATGCTGGTTAATCCATTTAACTGAAGTAGGATGCTACTTCCAGAAATGGCCAGGCTATTGTCCAAAGTAAATAATAGTATTATTGACACATTATTTAGATCATATGTTGTTGTTGTGATTGTTAATATTTTTGTTGGTATGGTGATTGGTTTATTTTTTGGTGATGTAATTTTGTTTTAATTGATACTGCCAAAATAGAATTTGTTTACGTTAATCGTTGTATGGTGTTTTGGTTATATGAAATTGCTTTGAGATTTGGTAGTGTTTAATTGGTTGGATTTGAAATGTTGATTAGTTGACAGGAGTAAACTGATTACAGTTTTTTGGTAAGAATTTTTTTGAGTGAAAATTTTTGGTTTTAGGTGGCGTAGCAAAATATGCTGAGTGATAGTGAGGAGTAAATATTGAATATATTGTTGGTGCTCCAAGTTAACAATATAAACAATTTTGATGTAAAGTCTGGTTTTTTGAGATAAAAAGAAGTCCTCCAAGCAAAAAGTATAGTTATTTAAAAAGATTTGTGTATTGGTAAGAAAAGAAAATAGGAAGAACCCCAAGAAAGATTTATAAAGAAGTAACTGCCACAGGCCTTTCCTCATACAATCCAAAGAAAAAGCAAGGCCTCCAAACTTGCTTTTCTCTGGTCAGAGGTCTTATCCCGATGTTCCAGTATACTTCTTTGGTTTCCTTGAGGCTCTTGTAGTGAAGAAAAAGGAAGTGTGAAGAACTTTTGGGTATTGAAAGGCGAAAAAAATATTTGTTTCTTTAATTTTGGAAAAAAATTACTATAAAAGAAATTTTTTAAGAAAAAAGTTGTGTACAGGAAAGAATTTTTTTTTTTTTGTTCTAATAATTTTATTTAATATATTGATTTATTTTTTTAATAATAGTTAATATAATTAAATTATAGATATTAAATATGGAACATGCCTGGCAGCTAGCAGAACTGGCATGTGATATTACTGACAATATTTTCTCCATTATCAACTTCTCCAACTGGGTCAAAGCCTCAACCAAAACCTTAACTCATTTATATAAATCAATCTGGATATCTCGCTACACCACAGTAAACACTTCTCCTCTTACTGGTATCAAATGAAACAATAACTCCCACAACAACATATCAAAACAAGCAATTAAAAACTCAGCTAAATTCAAATCTCTCAATAACTACTTCACTTCAACATCAACTACTATAGATTTATCTACATTAGTAGTTGATTCTTATATCCAAAGTGGATTTAATTTCATTAAGTACATTTTCAAATTAATTTCAGATTATTTTAATTTTCTTTCATCTAATGTTGAATAGATAATTATAACTGCTCAGAGCCTTATGACAAGATATATTGTTTTAAAATTTCTTTTCAATATTAGTCCAGTAGTTACTATAGGCAAGCTAACATTTAACTCGTTGTACTATTACACATGAGAGATGTTGTTTCTTTTACAATATATATTTATCACTATACAAATTAAATAAAAAAATGATGTTTACCTATAAAAAAAAAAAGATATTAAATATGGATTAAACTTATAAAAAGAAGATTATAAAATATAAAATTATAATTAAATATTTAATAAAAACTGTGTATTATAACATCTTTCACTTAAAAAAAGAGTTAATAATAAAATTTTTAACAATATTATTTTAGTATTAATTTAATATTAAATTTATTTTTCTTTAAATTGTAATATAAGTAAATTTGCTTACATATTTAAAATTTTAATAAATTTTTAAATATTAATTTTTATAATTTATTTATATTATAAAAAATATAGTTTAAGATATTTTTAATTAACTTTATTAAATAAAAAATTTAAAAATTTAAAAATAAATAACTTTAAACTTTGTGTTTAAAATTTTAATATGTGTTTAAAATCAATATTTTATTTTATTTCTAATACAAGTTAAAATTTTTATAATTAAATTATTAAAATTGTAATAATTAAAGTTATTGTTTACAAATGATTCTATAAAACTGCTTATAACTTATATAAACTTTAACTTAAAAAATTTTTAAGTTTGTTTAAAACCAACTTTTATTAAAAAAATTATTTTAAAAATTAAAACTATGCTTATAATCAAACTTTAAATTTTTATTAACTAAATAAAAAATAAATACTATCTATAATTAATGTATAATTAAAACTAATATTATATAAATTTTTTAAAAAATATTTAAGTTATTTAAAAAATTAATAAGAAGCAACTTTTTAGATAAAAATTTTAAGTATTATAAAAAAAATATCCTATGATTTAAGGGATAGGTTTATTATAATAGGTTATAACTCATATATTAAGTTTATTATAAGTCAATATCATTATATTTTTATATTGTAATACAATAATTTATAAATCTTAATATTTAATTGTTATAGTTTTTTCATTGAATAAAATTTTATTTATAAAAATAAATATTAAAATTTATTTTTATTGCTATTTTTTTGAATTAAAAATTTTTATATATTATACTTTTGATGCAATTCAGATTTTTATGAAATGCTATTAAATTTAGATAATTGCATATTAGCCATCTAAAAAGGTCTTAAATTTCCCATATCCAATACAAATGAATTATATATTCCTTGATTTTTTTGTGTGCAAATCTATGCGATTTTAAATTTGAAATCTTACCATAGAATTACTTAATACATTCAATAGATTATAAAAGAACACTTCCTTTTGACACATAGCAAGTTTTTCTATTAAAATAAGGTTATTTTTTATATATAACTCAAGGTTATGCATGCATATACCATTCCATCCTTGGGAAAATCGCAATCAAAATGAACTTTTTACAATGGTTACACGTTCATGAATGAAAAACGAAGACTTTATGGAATATTATGCTATCTTTCGTAATACTCGACAAACATAAAGTATCAAAAGATTAGAATTTTAAAGCGTGAGGGAATTGACCTTTCGAAAGCGAAAATCTGGCATGCAAATAATCTTTGAGATGAGGTGTATTCTTCAATGCGACAATAACTTTCTCATCTATTTCTTTTTGATCGCCAACTCTCGTCTGAGAAGGTGATTTCTTTTGCTAAATAGATAGTATTTGGTTATTATAATTTATAGAATCGAACTATAACCATTAAATAATGTGAATTCGCATACCACTTTTTGCTCGCCAAAGATTTCTTCTTCCGTAGCTTTCTTCTTTGGTTTCTTTTCTCTTTTAAAGTACGCATCATCAAGTTTATCGAGCTAATCGAATAAAATTATTAATTACTTTAGATGCTTCGTCAATTTCTTTCAACTTTATGAACAAGATCCTACCGAACAAGCAGAAATATCAAGCTTTGTGGAAGTAGCAATGACGTAAGATTGATTGACACGCCTCAACGGAACGCCATTGATTCTGAATGGACCAGTTATTAATAGCAATCCACTTTGGAGTTGTTTTAGAAAGACAACGCGCTTTCCACGGAAGCGGCCGGTCAACAAAATAAGAACAGTACCAGGAGTAATGTTAGAACGAAGTTTGGCTGGTTTGTTGACTTTACGAGATTTCTTGGGACGTGGAGCGTCCTCTGCAGGGTAAAATCTAGGTGCTTTTTCGAGCGGAATCACACGCTGACCGCCATTCTTCTCTCCTTTTATTTGAACTGTTTTGGTAGTTGGAAGGTTTTGTTCAATCTTTTTCAAAATCGTTTTCTTGCGTTTGTATAAGGCTTTTTTGGCGTAAACTGCGCTGCGGGAATAGCGTGTAACCCCAGGAACAAGAAATCTATTACGTGGTTGATGTCCCATTTTTGCCACTAAAGAAACGATAAATATAAAAAAAATCGATTGAATTGAAGATCAAATTTCTATAGAAGTCGATAATTAAGTTATCAAGTTATCATTAATTCAGAATTTTTGAGCTTATTTTTTGATTGATTTTGTCAATATATAAATTCATTAAGCACAGAAATAGAACTAAACGAAGTCAAAAACGTTCGTTCAATTAAAATACAACAACAACACCGATTACACTATTAAATTTTCGCAAATAATCTAATATGAGATATTAAAACAAGAATAGATCGTACATACCAAGACATTAAAAGTCTCAGCGGATGGATCGGAAGAGGAGGATGATGAAAGTGAAGAAAAATTAATTTATCTCATCGAAGCAATCGAGTGACAACCAATCAAAAAATTTTTAACTCAGTTCCAACCTGGATGTAGATCTAATAAGATCTAAGGCCATCGCGAAGAATAAACTTTTTTCGAGGTGTTTGAAAATGGCATCCTATGACCTGATTCCTCGTATGATTCCGTATATGGATAGACACCTTGTCTTTCCCTTACTAGAATTCTTATCGTTCAATAAGGTCAGTATAAAAAAACGCGTATTTCTGGAAAAGGACGTGAAAAATTCATTTTTTTTCTTTTTGTCAGATCTATCCCGATCATGATCTTCTCAAAGCCAAATATGAGTTATTAGCTAAGACCAATATGGTCGATTTTATCTCAGAATTGTATAAACAAATCCATAATACCGACAAAGTGCCATCAGGTAAATTTTGTTATATTTTATCAAGTAGGCGGAAGGAATTTCCTTTAATTCTTATCAATCATGTATCTAGAATTTGCCATTAAAAGACAAGAAGTGCTTCAAACATTAGAAAATCTTCAAACAGAAGCACAAAAGGTATTGGATATTATTGAAAACCCGGAAGTAATTACGGCTCTTCGTCAGGATAAACTCCAGAATCTGCATTTTCTTAGGGAAAAATATGGAGTAAGAGAAATATTATTCTTTCATATATAATATTTATGATTCTTTAATCGACCAGTTTACATTCGTCTATCCAAGCTCACAGATGAAATGGTTTACACTTTATATCAATTTGCCCAATTCCAATATAATTGTGGAAACTACGGAGGTGCCTCCTCTCTGTTGTACCATTTCCGAATATTGGTTCGTCTTTTGCTTTTGTTGAATCTTTATTGATGATTCATTTCAGTACTATAACTTTCGATAATTTGTTTAGTCTACAGATCATGAGCTCATCTTGTCTGCTCTATGGGGAAAGCTTGCATCAGACATCTTGGATCCCAACTGGGATGCTGACGCTGCGTTAGAAGAAGTCCAAAAGTTGAGAGAAACAATTGATCAGAAGGTACCTTCGTTAATTTCAAACGATGCCTGTTATACATTCTAAAATATTTGTGCTTTCTGCAGAACTTTGCATCTCCCCTGCACCAGCTCCAACAACGCACGTGGTTTATCCATTGGTCAATTTTTGTGTTTTTCAACCATCCCAAGGGACGTGACAGCATCATTGATGTCTTTTTCAATCCTTCTTATATCAATACTATTCAAACTTCATGTCCATGGATTCTCCGATATCTTACCACTGCAGTGGTAACCAACAAACGTCGTAAAAATATTTTAAAGGATTTAATTAAAATTATTCAACAAGAAAGTTATGAGTATAGAGATCCTATCACAGAATTTATTGAAAGCCTTTATGTTAAGTTCGATTTTGAAGGCGCACAGCATAAGTTAAAGGAATGTGAGGAAGTACTCTCTAATGATTTTTTCCTTGTGGCAACAAAAATGGAATTCATTGAAAACGCTCGATATTTGATATCCGAGACATATTGTCGAATTCATTTGAAAATTGATATAAGGTTTGTTATCCTTATTTCTTATGAAGGTGTCGATACATTGGCGATTCGCAGTTTAATATTAACCTGGGTTATGAATTGCCTTTAGTGGATTGTCCCAAACGTTGAATTTAGGTAAAGAAGAAGGTGAAAAATGGATCGTTAACTTGATTCGAGATACTCGTGTTGACGCGAAAATTGATTTCAAAGAGGTTTGAAATTTACATCTTCAAGTAGTACAAAATTTTTCTTCTTTTATTAATAACTATCTTATATTTATAGAATACTGTTATAATGAATCAAAATCACACTTCCATTTATCAGCAAGTTATTGAATGCACAAAAGGTCTATCATTTAGGTCTCAAGTGATGTCTTCTACAATTGAAAAACGTGAGGCTCATCAATCTTCTAACGCGGTCGAGGCTGTCGTGGAATAATATAAAATGAATGAGTATATTACATTTTAAATTTTTTTAATTGGAGGTTTGTATGTCTTCACAAAGGAGTTAGTAAAGTTCATGCGGACTCGAAAATATATACATATATTTAATACTTGTTTCAAAAGTACAGTTAGCATTTTATTCTTCGTGAAAAAAATTTTAGTGTAATATAATAATTTTTTTTTGTAAAGCTTAAATTTTTATTTTAAATTGGGACTTGTAAAAGTCAATTCGATCAATATCAGAATTTAATTATTTTTATAATATTTAACCACTTGTTATAATCATTGATTTGACTTTCTTATTAATCTTTTGTTTCTATTTAAAAGAATTTAATCCAAATGTTACTGTTTTTAAGTTAAAATAAATAAACCTATTTACAAATGTTTTATAATTTAGATTATATTATTAATTTTTTTTAACGTGTATTTTTTTAAAAAAAAATATTAAAATTTATGTTAAATAATTTTAAGATTTATTTGTGATTTCAATTAAAATTAAATGCATAAAGATATAAAAGTATGCTAAAAATATTTTTTTTACTAATTGTATTAAAAATAATTTAAATCTATAATATAATTTTGAATAAAATCCATAATAAATTTAATTAGAGATAAATAACTTGATTGTTTATTATAATTCTATTAATTTTTTTAATTTATAATCAAACAAGCCTGTATTATTTATTAAATTCTTTTATAGAAAACAAATAATATATAATATATTAAGTATTGTATTAAATATATAAATTATTCTATAATATAAAAAAAAAACTCTTTTTTGCAAATCCCAAAATTCCTAAAATTTCTTTTTTTTGTCAACTTTTTAAAACACTCTAAAGAAACACTCAAGGAAAATACTTAAAGAAAAACTTTACAATACTTCCTTGAAAACAAAGAAGAACATAAACAACAAGTATACTTTAGATTCAAAAAGTATATTAACTTTCTTCTTTATTATTTTTAAAAAAACATATAAACAGACACCTGTGACTTCTTATCAAGAAAAAAGAAAGAACAAGTATTACAATTTATAGTAAAAGTAAAAAAAAAAAGTCAGTACCATACTTCACAAGCTGCTAGCCAGTCATGTATCAGGTTAGATACATTTCTAGACACTAGCAAGATCTTATACTGGCCAGATCATACCTGGTAAACCAGGCAACCTCGCACACCAACATAAAACCAAAAGGGTCCCAAAATATTTTTAATACTGTGATTAAAAGAAAAGTACAGATCTCAATAATTTTCAATAATAAACAACAATCATTACACAATCAAAATTTGTTGAAGGCAGAAAAACCAAAAGCAGTTTACCTCTTCAAAAGATCTATGGCGACACAAATACGTATCTTTCTAAAACCAAACAACAACAACAAATAAACAGATAAGCAAACACTAGAATATGAACACGTGCTTAGAATAACATCAGATCCTCTTAAAGCCGCTTACTTTAAAAAGCAAGATCCACAGTAATACAAACATGAAAACACTACAAATAAAATAGCAAAGCACAACTGGGCTTATAAACATTTCCACATTTCAAATCCCATAGAAACACATGTTTTTTACAAACTCTTATATTAAAAAAAACAATCACATGCTTACAACAAATTGTCTTAAGCAACAGATACATTAAATAAACAATATAACAAGTCAATTCATATGTGTCAACCTAGCAAAAGTCCAAAACAATAATTGAAATAGAGTTTAATCAAATAGAAAACCCAATAATAAACCATCTCAAAATATTAGAAGACAACTATATTAAAGGAAAACAAAGATGGTTTCATATCTTAATTGAAGATAGTATAACAAACACAGCTTTAAAATTGGCAGATCTAGGTGTAATCATAAACATCACAGTTATAGATGCAGTAGCAGCCAGGATTCTTAACATTAACTCTCATACAGTGATCAAATGGATGTTAGCCAAAAAATATATCAAACAAATATGGACATTCAATCAACTAGATATAAATATACTAAACAAATACATACTAGAGAATTTACAACAAATTTTCCAAATCATAAATATTTTGCATTCAGTTCAAGACTCACTATATCAGCAAAATAAAGATCTAGAAGTTAAATTCCCACTGGTCAACCTAATATAGAAAACAACAATCTTAATCTTAATATGATACAAGAGGCAACTCAATTTTCTATTTAGGAAATGGACATGGAGGTTCAACTAACAATCTATAAAATGATTAAAGAAGAGTCTCAAATCTCTGAAGTAACCATAGAGGATCACAATAAATCTAATGAAGACAGCAAATCAATATTATCAAATCTATCCAAAAAAGACATTAGAACTATACAAGATTATACAACAAGAAACAAGTAATACTCACCACAAAATCTCTTCTATATCAGCAAAAAAGGTTCCTATAAAGCTGGAATTCTAATGGTGGTAACACCAGGAGATAACAAAGCAGAACAGTTGAAATTTCTAACTAACATACTCAAACTTCTACCAAAAAACCAACACTTGATTCAATTAATTTTTTGAAATAGAAACAGATGGTATACTATCCACTTCGAACATAAAAAAAACCTAGAAAACTGTTTAAACAAGGTCAATCAAAAAAACAAAGGAAGTATTTGATTAGTCACAATTCAAGAATCAAATAACAATAAAAATAAAAGAGATCAAGACACATCTGATTCAAGCAAAGCAGTAATCGTAGAATTATCCAAAAAGAAGACAAATCCATTTAACTTAAACAAAAATGGCAAAGTTCAACTATGAGTCAAGAGAAAAACAATTTCAACAAGTCACAGAAATATTAAAAGTCCCTATAGAACACAAGGGCATTCAAGTTTTAGTAATAGGAAGTAGCAAATAAATAATCCTGAATTTTAATAACTCAGCAAATGTCACTACCTGCAAACAACAACTTCAAAACATTTTTCACTTCCAAAGTATTATTATCAATACCAATAACAATATTTTACTCTTATATATTTCATCTGAAAACTCAAATAACAGCTTTGTAATTTCGACAATAGAAACAACAAAAATGATTCTAATAAATGTTCCAGCAGATTACATATCCAAGAAAATCCAACATATAATCAAGAAATATGAAGAATCCAGCTCAATCAAAATAATCAAGGGAAATAATAATTTCAACGGTGCCATAATTCATTTTCATACAACTAAAACAAATCTAAACTCAATATGGTCCATACCCTTGAATACTACAATGGCAAGAATCATTTTATGGGAAAATTACCTCTCGATCCTGGAAACTTACAATCAAGTTATAACAAAACTTTACGGAATTGATAAAACAACCTTAGTTATAAGAATAAAAAGTGCTACCAAGCATCTTAAAGCCAAAACAGTATATATTCCAACAAACAGTAAAACTGGAAAAAAGAGAAGCTTTGCTATTATTGGTTTTGAAAGTCAAAATGACCTTAACAAAGTCTTATTGTTTTATATAGAGCTCTTTGAATACAAAACATGGTGGAGTATAAAAAACAATACCAAAGTTAATAAGAAATATTCCAAAAGAAAAGGAAAGCTAATATACAAGGACAATAAATCAGTTAAAAGCCAATCTAATCACTATGCAACAGAAAAGGCATATTACAACATCAGGAAATTTTTTAGCAAAGATCTCTGAAGATCTTTGGACATAGACCTCCGGAGGACCTCCATTGTCATTAAAAGACTCCGGAGTGAAGGTTACTATATTAAACTCCAGAGATCTTTGATTTATTTTAATAATAATAAAATATATTTATATTCACGTA
>CAJVPV010002866.1:0-12207 GCA_910591835.1 Acaulospora morrowiae | reverse complement strand
TGAGTTATATTATTTTCATACATGATAAATATATGCTATAGTAAAAATATAAACTAAGATATAGATACTATCTTCATTAGAATATTTAACTATAATAGCATTTATATAAATAAATACTTTGGCGAAGGTAATATAGAAAGTAATGATAAAATAAAATAGAAATGTTCTAGAAATGATAAAGGTACAATAGATACAATAGATACTGAAGGTGCAGTAATGGATCTGTAATACAAAACTATTCTAAAACAGCAAACATTTCAAGAATTAATGCTAGTGAAAATCAGACAAGAAGTATTGAAGATCCTGGGTGAAAATCAAGTGTAACAATTCTTCCCCACTAATCTATGAGTTTTACAAATTTAATCTTGTGTTAGAATAATAAAATCAGAATAGGACAATTGCCTAATTAAGTAAAGGGTAGTGAATCGGGTTCTATAAATTTGATGGATTTCAACTTTACTAAAAAGATAATATGTGCATGTAGAAACTGAAAAATAATATCTGGTGATCTATGAATTTAGGTAAGATCTTTGTGTTCAGCTGGAAGTTGTTTTCAATAATTTTCCAAGATAGTAAATATACACAAGAGTCATGATTCTGTTTCTTCTTCGGAATGCTCTTTGTAACTTCTGATAGGTGTTTAAAAGTTGTATTTCGATAGTCTACAGAAGATCATAGGGGGCTGGTGCAATATCTATATCTTCAGAGTGTTTTGCAGAAGATCTTCAACCAAAATAGTATAAGCAGCCATGGGATTATTAGTTGCATGTTGAAAATATTCAAATTTGAAAAAGGAGTATGTTGTTTTGGGCAGCTGTTCTTTTTATAGATTTTTATGAGTATTTTGAGATTCCACCATGTTGTGTACTTAAGATCTTCTTGAAAATTGTTTGACAAGTAATCATTAATCCATAATTTTCTAAAAATGCCAAGAGAAAATTGTCTGTCAAGAAATGCTCGCCTAACTCGCCCTGGTCTCAGGGATCTATCCTAGGAGACAATTATTTTGCTTTAAGATCTTGGAGCACAAAGTTCATCAAGAAAATAGGTTCAGGGCTTTGGAACCAGAGGTGAAAAGATTAAGAAAAGAATTGGAAACACTTCGGGATACACACTCCCTTCACAATCTCAATAGAAAGTTAGAATTGGAGAACTTGAATTTGAGAAACAGAGTATCTTGTCTAGAAGGTCTTCTTCACCTGTTGGGAAATCCTGCATCTGCTTCCTTTAACAGGTATTTTTCTTCTTTCTCGTTTAACTAGAGGTTTGCTTCTTATTTTATTTTTCTTGCATCTTCTTCTTTAAAGTTTGTGGATTCATTGTGGGAGATGCAGTAGTTATTGAGTATACTTTGTGGGCTGGCTGTAATGGATAGGGAGCACTCTGTGGACCACTTCCATTACACTGTATCTTTCACTTGTTTCTCTAGTTTCTTCAGGTCTTCTTTTTCGCTCAAGGGTTTAGTGATACTTGTGCTGGGTTTGGTACAAGTAAAGGACTGGGTTACTTAAGCATCTGTATCTACGTTGCATAACCTGGGTACTGAACTCTTCAGTAGCTAATGGATGCTTCTTTTTGTATAAGTATGTTAGGTTTCCATGCTGATCAGTCAAAATATAGTTTCAAAAGAAAGAGATTGATAGGGGTGGCAAGAACTTTTCCTTCCATTGTTCTAAACTTGAAGACATTATTGGGCAAGACATCATAGATGTAGAAGGGTTCTTTCCACTTCAGTTTTAGTTTTCCTGTGAAATGTTTGTCTCTGGCAGCATTATACATTAATACCTTATCCCTGATTTTGAACTTTTTGTATTTTGTTACTTTTTGATCAAACCTTCATTTTTGTCTCTATTATTCTTTATTAATATTTCTTCTTGCTTGTTCCTGTTGTTGTAGAAGTTCTTCTAATAAAGTATACAATCAATCAAGAATTTTTGGTTGCAATATTTCATCTATGTTTGTTGTAGGCATTTGAGATCTTTGTCTATACAGTAAATAAAATGATATCATTTTTGTAGAAGATTGTTTTGATGTTCTATAAGCAAAAGATACTAATGAAATGTGTTGGTTCTAATCTTCTTTGCCTTCAGTTAGCTTTGCAAGTGACTCACACAAAGATTGTTCAACAAACCATTGGTTTGAGAATAATATGGCATGAATAATAAATGTTTTATCTCAAATTGTTTGAATAATCCATTTACTATTTCATTTTGAAAATGAGTTCCTTTATTAGACAGGATTTGTTTTGGACATTCATGTCTACAGATAATAACTTGATAGGTGAATTCTGCTACATGTTTCCTAGTAGCTTCAGAGATTGCTTCTGCTTCAGGTTATTTGGTGAAGTAATTTGCTGCAACAATAATATACTTGTTTCCTTGTTTGGTGATTGGTAAAGATCCTACAATGTTTATTCCAATTCTGGAAAAGAGTTTTTCAACAGGAATAAAATGCAAGGGTTCTGGTGTTTTATATCTTTCATGTTTTTGGTACTGGTCACATGATCGGATATAATCTTTAATATTTTTGAACATCTGAGACCAGTAATATTGATCACTAATTTTCTCAAAAGTCTTGTCAATTCCCAAGTGTGCACCAGTAGGATAATTATGCATCAAATAAAGTATTGTTTCAATTTCATGTTTTTGGATGACTTTGAGTAGTTGGTTTCAGGTTTTTCTTCTTCTGTCTTTCTTGTAGAGTTAATTGTTTTGACTTTGAAAAATTTACTTTGTAATTGTAACCATTTTTGTTATTTGTTATCTATGTTTGTTGGCAATTTATTGTTAAGAATATAATTTTCCAATTGATAATATTGTGTTTTTATGTTGTTAAAGTTTGAATGTCAGAACACTAACTACCTGGTCTGGATTCTGTTTTATGTCAAATTTCTTTAATTGTTTCTTCAAAAAGGTTTTGGAATAGTTATTGAATTCTTCTCTATATTGTTTGAAAGATTGTTTAAGTTTTAGTAACCACCAGTAATCGTCTGTTAATTGAACTTGTTTTTCAAATTCTTTATTATTTAATCTTGTCCTTGGAATTTGATGAAAGTTATAATTATGAAGTTGATATTGAAATTTTCTTTTTGGAAGAGGGCATGGGCAAATTTCATCTAGAATAATTTGAGTAGATTGAGTTATTATTGATTAAACATTATCTGCTTTTTGTTTTGTTTTATAGACACATTCATCATTGAAAGGATATCTGTTTCGATTAGATAATTTCTTACACCAGTTGCAGAAAATATAGATATGATGGTTTTCAACTCTCCTTTTGTAGATAGAACAGTATCTTTCTACAATAAATCATTCAACTTTGTAAAGTGATTCTTCATGATTGAAAGTATAAGGTGCAACATAATTGGCAGTTGTGAAACTATTGTTATTGGTACATGGCGAGTCTGTTACTGATCTGGACTAGGTTGTCATGTAACAATAGGTATGTAGGGACTTGTATCGCTTGCTAACTAGAGGCACTTATTAATAAACCCCCTTCTCTTTTATTACTGGTCTAATCCTCTATCACAATCTTTTACAGGCTTCTAGGATTTCTACAGCGGCTAATATCCAATTAAGGTAAGTTTATTAATTATACTCGTGCAAATACAATAGATACAAGTTTATACAATACGAATATTAACTTTCTATTTTAGTTAGCTAATCCACCTATATTTATACCTGCTGCGACGTGTCTGCTGATATACCATTGCATCCTGCAAATTCCCGATTAGATTATTTAAGCTTCTTGATGCAGGGCCTAATAGATCATACCATGTCACGTGACTATTGGCAATCCTAATGACCCATATATTTTTCCATACTAACACTATAATCAGAGTTTCAATTATCATCTTCTTCTTGAATCATATAGATAAGTTCTTTTATTTCATACATACATAACATGGCATTAGCATTATTGTGCTTTCTTTCTGCTCTGTGAATAACAGTATAGTTATAGGGTTCTAGATGTAAGATCCATTTAGCTCTTCTTTCTTTAAGTTTAGATGTCTATAATTATTGGAGAGTGGAGTGGTCAGTTATCATATAGAAGTGATTAGTTCCAAGATATTGATGAAAATATTCAACAGCCCAGATAACTGCTAGATATTCTTGTTCAATAGTAGAATAGTTTTGCTCAGGTTTGGTCAAACTTCTGCTAGCATATGCAATGGCATATTCTTGTTTTTCTTCTCATTGAACAAATACTGCTTCTAATCCAGTACCAGAAGCATCAGTGTAGAGATAAAATAGTTGATTTAAATTGGAATATCTCAAGATTGGTGCAAAAATTAAGTATTGTTTTAGCATTTGAAATGCTTTTTCTTGTTTTTCAGTTCATTCAAAGAGTACTTGTTTCTCAAGGAGTTTGTTTAATGATTTGGCGATAGTTGAGAAGTTGGCAATGAATTTTTGATAGTATGATGCTAATCCTAAGAATTCTCTAAGTTGTCTAACATTCATTGGTCTTAGAAAGTCTCTAACTTTAATAATTTTGTCATCATCTGGCATGATTCCATCACGGTTGATTTCATATCCTAAAAGTTTGACACTGGCAAGAAAGAAGTGACACTTTTCCATATTTAATTTCAAGTTTGCCTGGCGGAGGACATCTAAGATAATATTCACATGATTGCAGTAATCTTGAAATGTTCTGAAGAAGATAATAATGTCATTCAAGTATACTTCAACAAAATTTTCTTTATAAGGTCCAAGAAGTTTATCCATAAGGCGTTGGAAAGTAGCAGGAGCATTGCACAATTCAAAAGACATAACATTGAACTCATAGAGTTCATATTTCATGATGAACACAGTTTTCTTTTTATCTTCATCACTTATAGCTACTTGCCAGTATCCACTTGCTAAATCAAGACAGGTAAATCATTTGGCACCTTGTAAGGAATCTAGGAGATCATCAATTACTGAAAGAGGATAGACATCCTTTTCTATAACCTTATTTAATTTTTGGAAATCAATACAAAATTGTTTCTTACTATTTTTCTTTGGTACAATCACAACTGGAGATGCCCAAAGGCTGAGGGTAGAACTGATAATTTCTTTCTTTATCACTTTACCAATTTCATTTCTAATGAAATCTTGTTAATCTGATGATGTTCTATATGCATGTTGCTTGATGGATTTTGCATTTTTTATATCAATAGAGTGTATGATTACAGTGGTTCTTCCTAGATCTTGAGTTTGACCTTCTTTAGAAATATGTTCTACAAACATAGCTTTATTTTTTTTTATAATTTGGTCAACTACTTCTTGTTGTTCATCAGTTATTAGATTAATTTCAAAAGTGATTTCTTGATTAATTATATGATCAGAGAGGTAAATCGCTAGATTTTCTTCGATTTGGACTTCAGGTTCTTTATTTTCTTCATGTTTCTCATTTCTTTTAGCATAGTCAGAGTAGTAGATCTCTTGTTCTTCCAAATCTTCATCATCATATTCAATCTCTTCAAGTTTATCATCACTGTTTTCTGAATTCATAATATATTGAGGTGTTTCATCAGTGAAGTAGGTAGTTGTGATCTTGACAGGTTTGCACTAATATTGAATTTGTAAGATTTGAAAATTAAAATTCCACTTGGCCCTCATCTTTTAGAACCAATCAATTCCCAAAAGAAGAGTTTTCTCTTGAGATTTAATAACTTGAAGCTTAATCGAAATGATCTAATCTTGAATACAGATTTGAACTTTAGTAATCTGATCTAGTGTATGGACTCTGTTTCCATTGGCAGTAACTACAATAGTTTTGGATGGAGTATCTGATTTCAACCTTAACTTATACATCAGTTTGTTCGTGATGATACTGATTGCAGCTTCTGAATCAAGGATAGTGATCACAGGATTTTCCTTGATTCTGACATAGTATTTAGCCAATAAAGTCTTTCTAAAGTCATTTTCTTATTGCAGATAGTTGGCTTCAATTGTCTTCTTTGGTCTCTTGAGAATCTTGACAAGATTCTTTCATTGATTAAGGTATTGGAGCATTTGTTTTACAGTAGTACTTGCTAGTAACTTGACAATGTCTTTAGAAACATCATATGATGTAAGCTGATCAACTACAAATGGTTGAAATTTCATTTTTGGCTTCTTTGTCTTGGATGTGGTAGGTTGTACTGAAGGAGATTAATAATGGACAAATGGATCTTCTACTTTCATTGGTTAAGTAGTATTCTTCTTTAATCACAGATTAAATTCTTTTGCTAATTTTGGTCATTTGACTTTTTTTTTTTGTTCTTTTCGATTGATAGTGTAGGGTTGTGGTCTGGCTTTCTGTCCCATATATACAAGTTCTTCTTCTTAACTAGATGCTTTTTTATTAAAGTTATTTTCAATTATAAGATAATTTACACATTTGTCTTTTTTGACATATCATTTTTGTTGTTAGTATTGCAGAAAGAACATAATTCTTTCAGATAAACAATCACAGGCAATATGTCCTACTTGGTCACACTTGAAACAAGTTCTTGTATCTTTTTGTGGTATGTATGCTAGTGGCGACCTAGATATATCAGGCTTGTAATATGGCTTGCTCTTTCTTTCAACTTTAGTAGAAATATCTTCTATTTGGGCAGCAAGCTTTAAATACATCTTTTCAAATTTTTGAACAAGATCATTTATAGAATCTTGAGGAATTTCTTTGTTTTTGAATCCAAAAGTCTTTTCTGGTTTGGCTCTGATAGGTTGTTCATAGTTAATAAAGTCTTGACTATTTTCATATTGTTGAGCAAATTGTAATACTGCAGCAACATCTGCAGGCATATTCATAGCCACAAGAGGAGCAACTTCAGGTCTTAGTCCTCTAAGGAAATGGTGAAGTTTCTGAAGGTCTGATATGTTTTCTTCAAGGTCTACTTGTTTAATAAGTTTCTTGAAATTTGTATAGTAAAAATCCACAGATTCGGAGAGGCCTTGTATTCTTCCTTCCAAGTCTTTAAGCTATTTGTTTTGCTATCGTTAAGTACAGAACTTGTCTTTGAATGCTTCTTCAAGATCTGCTAGTCTATAGGGATCTAAGTATAGTCAGTTCCATTGGTAGTAACATATTAAATCCACTAATCTTTAGCTTCATCCTGAAGGTGGGCAGCTAGCACTTGCATCTTTTTCGTTTGTTCTTATTTATTTACTTGACTTGCTTTGACAAAGGTGAAAAACCAGGTTAAAGAATCTTGAGTTCCATCTCCAAAGAATGGTTCCACTCGAAGAACTTGAGCATTGATATTGGCCTTTAAGTAATCAAACACATTCTGTATAATTGCCATAATATTTAAGATATTGGATTCTTGAAATAATAAATCTAAATTTAAATCTTTGTTATTAAATAAATAATTAATAAGGGGATTGTCAGGAATGATGTTGGAAGTATTTAAAATATGTTTAGACGAATTATAAATTGTATCTTCTAATAAATTGTTTTCAATTGATTGGGTAGTAAAAGAAATATTAAGGGAAGAGAAGAGTTCAATAATTTTTATATCTGCAGGATCAAAAACAAAATTATAATATATATTAAATACTTGAAAAGTTTCTTCAGCGATTCTATCTAAGTAAACAGATTCAGAGTATCTGATAGATAAAATCAATTGTTCTATTGTACTGATGTAAGGGAAGAGACTAACAGTTTGTTAAACAAAGTAATGATAAGTTCTAAATGAATATTGAGTAGCAGAAAATGTAATATAGAACTAATTCCAAAAGTAATTAAAATGAATATTATAATTTCTGATAGGGGGAAAACAAACAATACAAGATTCGTCTGGTTGTCTTTGCTGAAGGGCTTTCTTAATTAATTCTGGATTGTTTAAGTGTAATTGGTCATGCAAGTAGTTAATGCTCACAAACATTTGATAATTTATCATAAATCTTTTTACCACTGATATTCTCTTTGTTAGACTTTGGATTCCGAATTACAGACTTCCTCTTGCTGTAAATACCTCCAATACTAAACAAAGTTTTTACACAATCTTCCTTAAAATTTGTTTCTTCAGTTTTCTTAAGATAGGTAAGCAGTATCTTACAGTAACCACATATATCTTGTTTCTACCTCAGAAGTAAAATAAAGACAAAGTATTAGTGGCATGGAGGCACTTTAGATAGACAGGACCAATGTGGTATGCTAAAGTTCCTAGAGGTGTACAAATTAGTACAGTTTTGAGATGTATAAGGTCAGGCAAAAGAGGCAATAATAATTTGTTTTTCAAAGGTCAAGTTATTTATTCTATAAAATATAAGTTCAAGCCTGTCAATTTCTAGATAAAATTGGAGCTTTTATATATATGTTTGAGTTATATTATTTTCATATATAATAAATATATGCTATGATAAAAATATAAACTATCATATTGTTAGTAGGAAAATTGCTTCAATAAGGCCTGGCAACGTGACATTCATATAATGCGCCTAATCAGAGTAACGAAAATGCTTTAGAAATAGACTTATGATGTAATGAAAAGTTTAGATAGTTTATTTTATAGTCTGATAATTTATGAGTCATAAAGTTATAGTCCTATAGCAGATAGTCATAGTGATATAAATAAGAGAGCGAGAATAAAAAAAAAGACAATCACAATCAAAAAAAAGAAGAATAGAAACTTAACACAAAAAGTAATAAACGTAATTATCATTCTTGTAGAAGCGCGAAACGGTCATGTGAGTGTTAATTATAGTTACTATAAGTGGTGATGTGATAGACGCGCCTAAAAAGAAAGTTGGTAATTAACCTCCCTTCCAGAGTAACATCACTGCGAGAGGATCATTCTGGTGGTCACTAAAAGGAATAATGACTCGAACAATTGACGAAGGGTGACAAAGAAAAGAAGAAAGTTAATTATAGGTTCAAGATTGGCTAAGTCAAATCTACACCTCGAGTAGAAAAAAGGAGAACAACCTACCCTTAACGTTATGTGAGTTTGACCTGCCCCAAGTGACAGACTTGCCATTTTACCATCAACAATATAGATACTATCTTTGTCAGAATATTCAACTATAGTAGCATTTATATAGATAAATACTTTGGCAAAGATAATATAGAAAGTAAAGATAAAATAAAATAGAAGTGTTCTAGAAATAGTAAAGGTGCAATAGATATAATGGATGCCAAAGTTGCAATAACAGATCTGTAATACAAAACCATTCTAGAATAGTTAATATTTCAAGGATCCATGCTAGTGAAAATTAGACAAGAGGTATTGAAAATCTTGGGCAAAAATCAAGTGTAACACTATTCATCAGATGGTGAATGGGACTAAAAGACACACATCCTAACACATTAATACTTTATTTATGCTATTAGAGCTCCAGTATTAATAATATAACAGGATGGAGGGCAATAAGTTGACTAATAGTTAGGAATTTTCTTATCTTAGATAGTTTTATTAGGTAGAAATGAGTGATAAATTTGTATAAAATGAATTTGTATGTATTTATCAAATAATATATAATAAAATAAGATGTACACCAGTTGTTTAAAAAAAAAATTTCTTAAACAGTACCTAGTAAAGGACTAGAGGTTTGTGATATCCAATCACATGAAGATATTGTAGCCAGATATATAGATCTGCATCCCAAGTTATAAGTAAGATTTGGCATATATGCTTTTCAAAGTTGGTTTGATATATAACAGGTAAAGTGAAAGAGAAAAGATTTATTTTTTTTTATATACAAAGGTGCTGCAGTTACTTTTCACAAGTTGGCCTCCAAGTTATGCAAAGAGTTTAGTATATTTATTTTCCAAGTATAGCAGAAATGTTCAATAGATAAAGTTGAATTAAAATTTCTTAAAAACATTATTATCTAATTATGCATATGAATCTACATTGTCAAGGGGTAAACAAGAAACTTCTGTTGTTGACACTAGCTCTGTTTGCAGAGATAATCAAAATCCCTAGTCATTATATGTTATCTTATTAGATATTTCAGACAACAATATATTACTTGCAGAATTCTATACTGATATTGACTATTATATAACTGGATATAATAAAGTGTAACTTCTTGGGAGTTCAAATGACAATAGTTATATAGTGGCTTCTTAGATATATCTAGTCTAACCATTAGCAAGTAAACAATATCAAATATAATAATAATAATCATGTTAATCTTTTAAAGGAAGTAAATTATCTGTTCTTTTTTTAAAAAATCATGAAAGCAAAAAATTTCCTAAGGCTCACAACATAAGAGAAGTTATTACTTTTTAATATAGTTCTCAAGAAAAAGAAATCAATTGGCCAGATGAGTAATAAAATAGAGAATGCCAGTTTTAAGAAAAAGTAAGACCTAAAGAAGATAACCTTCATAGAGAAGAAAAGAACCTAACTTTGGCAAATAAAGGGAAGAAAAAAAGAAGAAGAGATCTATATATTAAAAAAAGTTTGTAAAAAAGAAAAAAGAAAAAGAAAAAAATAATAGAAAAAAAATAATATTGAAAAAAGAGAAAAAGCAAAAATAAAAGAAAACAACTTAAAAATTTCCTAAAAAAGAAATTTTTAAATATAAAAGAAGAAGTGAAAAAAAGTTTTTTTTTTTTTAATATTTCGTTATTTAAATAATTTGAAACAAATAGTATTGTTTGTTTCTTTTTTTTTTTTTTATATATTGTAATTTTTTTTAGATTTAATTTATTATATTCTTTAAAAACTATAAAAAAGCTAAAAATTTTATATATTTAATATTTAATCAATAAATAATAAAACACTTTTTTGATCATATTTGTTTTGTTAAAAATCTTCTAATTTTAATTAAGAAAAAATGTTTTACACTCTTTAAACCCTAACTAAGAACTCAAGAACCTTCAAGATAACTAATACAGTAGGATGGGATCTCTGGTAAAAGTCTATTTAAGTTTTAAATCTTGCATATATTTTGATTACATGAGAAAGGGCTTATGATAATTTTTTTTTTTTTGTTTTCTTGCATATATTCTTATTATATTGTAAAAATTATTTATATTAATACCATTATACTCGTTAAACAAAATACTTTTTATAAAATATATTTAAAGTTTTTGAATCTAATATTTGTTTCAAATCAATTTTTATATATAATATCTCCATAGCAATATTTGTTGTATTATTTCAAAATTTTCAAAAATTTTTAATTAAAAAATTGAAATCAGTTTATTTTTTCCAAATAATTCTTATTCTCTGATCGTTTAATCAGATTTCATCAAAATAACAAAGCAAAATCAAACTAGTTTAAACTATTTTTCAATATAATAATAACAATAATAACTCCAAACAATATCAACTACACTATAATTTTTTTGTCATAAAAGTACATAATAACAATTGGAAAACTTAGTAGACTTTAGTTTCTACAGCCAGGCAAGAAGTTATTCAGAAAATATAATATTTATTGTCAAAAATCTTATTGTTTACTTGATTTAATTTCAGCTCTAATATTTTATTATTGTATATATTTTTATTTACAGTTTTTTTATTTATATTTTACTTTCAAAATTCAAAATATTTTATAAAATTTATTAAGTAATTAGGCTTAGCCACTATTCTTTTATCTAATTCATTAATATTGTTTTTGAAATTTTTTTCAATATTAGTTAAATATTGTAAAGTAAACAAGCTAGCATTTAATTTTTTACATTTTGTAAATAAAAGATATTGTTTTTTCATGATATATAACTTGATATATACAAATTAAATAAAGAAATAATATTTATCTACTGGAACAATCAAAAAACAAAATAAATAAATTAAAATTTAAAAATTATACTTACTCTTTGTAAATTTAATCAGTTATTTTATTATTCTAATTATTTATATTATAATATTTTATTTTAAATCTCAAATCTAGAATTATATTTATTAAATAAGTTGTATTTGTTTTTGTTATAATACTTTTAAAGTTTTATTGTATATTTTTTTGATACTAATTGTACTGTTATATCAAGTTCTTCATTTCTTGTATTCTCTTCTATATTATTAAGCTATAAATTATATAAAGAAACTATTATAGTAAAGATCTAATATGTTTTTGCTTATATTGTTATTTTTATTTGTTAAAAAGATATAAGGAATTTTTGTATTTACTAAAATATTTTTCAGTTATTTTCATTAAATTAATATTTTTTAATTTGGTATATATAATACAGTATATTTAATTTCTTTTTTTTTTTACTGTTAAGTGAGGCATTTCTCATGATCTTTATTAATAGAGTAAGATTTGTTACATGATTAATATT
>CAJVPV010002865.1:0-12207 GCA_910591835.1 Acaulospora morrowiae | reverse complement strand
ATATTATTTTTGTACATGATAAATATATGCTATGTTAAAAATATAAACTTATTTAATTTTGATAATTTCAGTACTTTTGGTTTGATATTAATATTGCAAAGTTTCATACCGAAAATTTTCGGTAATTACCAGTACCGATACTGAAAAATATTTTTGGTATCAGTTTTATGAAATACCGTACCGAATAGTACTGATCGGAAACCTAGTAAGAACCTAATATTTAAATAGTTGTAATTAAATTGATATTGTTTTAAATTAAAAGTTTGATAGAAGTTTAACTTTAATTTGAAAGAAAATTTCAGTTGGTTTGAATAGTAAATTAGAAAGAAAGTTAATAAATTGTTATTTAAGTTTGTTTCTAATAGAAATATAATTGAAAATAAAGGTTAATGTTTTTGATAAAGTAGTTAATAAGATAAATAAAAAGACTGGCTAGTTTATAATATGAAATATTTTTAATATCTATAATGCAAAAGCAATTAATTAATAGAATTATACAGATTATAGTACTGATTTTTAAAGATTTCAAAATTAATAAAGTGATAATTGTTTTTTTTGTATTTGTTTGGAAAGTCTTTCTTAATTTCAATAAATTTCTTTTGATAGGTTAATATAAGATTTTTCTTTTTTGTAAAAGAACTAAAGAAGATATATTTCTTAAAACTAATTTTGTTTATAATTATTTTTAAATAGTATGATTAGTATTTGAGAAATTTGATAATAGTATTGAAAGTTTAACAATAATTTGTATATTGTTTGGAACTAAAAGAAGATTATTAACTAACTTTTCAGTATCAGATTTAAGAATTTATATTGTCTGGTATTTTTGACTTCTTTAATTTTTTTGAACTTGTTATTCAAAGAAATATAATTAGGCATATGAAATAATTTTGATTTGAATTAAGGTTTTATATATTTGCCTAAATTAATTATATTATTAATTAATATCAAATTTTATTGGTTTATAGAATATATTTCACTAATTTTTTTGCTAAAGTTAAAAATTGTTATAGATTTGTCAAGTAAAGAGTTTGGATAGCATTTGTTTGTTTTGTTTATTTAAAATATAAGAAATATATAGGATCCATATCAAATAGTTTCATTGATATATAAATTGTTATTTCATTTTTAAGAATATTTACAGATTGGGTTAGAATTGATATAATAGACAATTGAATTGCATGTAGTATAGTTTGGCTTAATTACTTGTTATTTCTAACCTTTTCTATTAATGTAGTTTAAAGTTATATTCTATGGTTAATTGCAATATCAAAAATATGTACTATACATCTGTAATATTCAAATTTGAATTCATTTTATTCTTTTTTTATTAATTTTCCATATAAGACCATTGCTAAATAATTGTCTGCCATTAATGTAATAATATGATTGCTATTATTTATTTCATTACAAATCTGAGTAATTTTTTCTTTTATATGTATTCCAATATATTTTGATTCAAAATAATTAAATCAGCAAAAAAATGGTTTATTTCCTATTTCCTATTTCCTATTGATAAAATTTATAATAATACTAATATACTGTATATTTGATTTGAGTACAAGGTTCAAATATTTGCAGTAAGTGCAATTTTTGTATTGACGTTATTCAGTTTTCTTGCAATAATCATTTTTTGAATATCAAATTGAAACATTATACTATTTTTTATATAGATCTATATTGGTAAAATATATTTTAAATAAAGTATACCTATCATTTTCAGAACCAAGGGCTTTCAACAGTTTTGATTACTAATAATAAAATTTATAACTGAGTTGTTGCATTTTTTTTATATATCGTGAATTATCTTTACCATATAGTTTTTTAATTAAAGACTTACATTTTTTATTTAAAGTAATATTACAATTATAAACTTTGTTAATGTGATTTGTCAAATTTTCTGTTAATATTTTAAAGCTATACTGTTATTTACATTTGCTATTGTTGCATACTATAATAGTAACTCCATCTACACTTGTTTCTTTATACATAAATTTCCACACAGGTAATGTCTTATTGCTGATACTATTATTAGTGGTTTGAAGTGTTGTAGTAGTATTGCTAGTAAATTTAAAGATTTCTTTATTATTTATTGAAATAGTCAAATAGCTAGTATTATACATTGAATCAGTATATATTTTTTTACTTATTCGTGTATTTTTACATATTTATATTTTAATTATTTTACTTATCTAACTCAATTATTTATTTAGCTTGACCTTTAATTTAACTCAATAACTTATTTAATTTGATTATTTAGTTCAATAATTTATAAATTTAACTTGTGATCAATGATAATAATAGGTTCAATTTTATTTACCAATTTTTTCTTAATTAAACTTAATTTTATTGTATAATTGTTTTGTTATTATCTTTCTATTTACTTGCATCACCACATTAATTTTTCACAGTTTCTCGTAATTACACTGATTTCATGACACAATGTCACATCACATTACTACCCTTTAATTTTCTTTACAAAGTATGCGTAAGACCAATTCGTTATCATTGCTAACGATTATTCTTGGAAGTAAACATGATACAATTATTGGACTGGCATCTCAACCTTCTCTTTTGTATCACCAGTATTGCTCTCCAGTAGTGACGTATCACATGGCATAACTTCCTTGCAGTCATATGATTCCTTTGTTACAAATGACACTTTTAACATTATGTTTTGCTCTTTTCTTTTTATTCGTGAATATAGATCTGGGTTTAGCTGGATAGATAAGTATATGCTGTAGTTGTCAATTATTCATGCATTCGTTTAATATTGTACCTTTTCAATCTTTAATTACATCAGAGGCTTAGGATAAACTTGTTGAGATTCCAGAATGAGAAAAGCTCACTTCGTAGTTTTCATTTTTCACTAAAAATGTTTATGAAGGCATTGGGGTCTATTTTAATAAGTTTGTCACAAACCCATGACTGCATATAGAAGTCTCTGATGCGATGTGATTATGTAACATGGCTTGAACGTCTTGTCACCAGGTGCAAATTTAATTGTCTTAGTTGAGTTTTTAATTAGCTCTTCCACATATTGATCCATCTTGCACTCGTTTTGTCTGATCAGGGCTTTATCACTGGTTTTATCGATGCATCACACTACTTTAGTACTCCCAGATCTTGCATTTTCGCTAAGTTTTGGAATTTTGTTTATTATCTCTGATAGTGCATTCACTTTTTCTTCTATATTATCATTTATAGATCTTTCTCTTGTTGCTCTCTGATTATGACAGCGATTCCTCCAGTTGTATTTACATATACACATTTGCTTGTTTACATGCTACACGCCAATCGCTTGTACCGCATGTTTAAAATAACTTCCCACATTGATTTTCGATAGCGCGTCACGTTACTGTGCCTCCAATTTTTCCTACAACAATATACATTATACTGTATATGAATACATAGTACTGTATATAAATTGAAATGTTATTTATCAATCAAATTGATAATGTTGTATAAGCCATATATTGGCTGCAATTCAAGCCGTACTATGATCTTTAGCTTAGGTTATGGCCAATAAAACCCTGGCTTAAGCTTTGACTACAGCTTTTTGAACCAAGCCAAGTTATTCAATCCAATAACATCCCTAGTCATAATCAACCCTTGATTGTTGGGACTAGGGTTAAGTCGATCGGTCGCAGTAAATGCAAATTTAAATATAATTAAATACAGACAAAATAGATTACTTTATCTGCCAAGTAACGTTATTCGAACATTTCTTGATAAATTTAATTAGTAATACATAAAGAAAAAATGATCTTAAAATGAATAACCTTTTCAAACTACATTGAAAACGAATCGATTATAAACTGACACCCTGAATCGGCTCCTTATAGATGAGTTGGATTTTTAATTTCACTAATTATATTTGATCAAAATATTGTTAGGGGCAAATTTAATTAACATTAAACAAAAGAAAAGATTATACGAAAAAATAAGTTATTTTTAATGAATAACCTCAAAAGGCCTTACATGAAACGGTAAGTTTATTTTACTATTTACATATGTGTAATAGAACGTTAGGGAGAGAATAGCAGTCAAAATGGTCGCAGGAATAATCACTCTGTAGATTTGACAAGATGGTGAGACGCTAACAGTAATTTGAATGCATTCCAAATTGTTGGGTTTTATTTTTGTTCTATTAATGAGTTTCGCAACGAGAAATTTAAAATAATTGATGTAGGTTCGAGCAATAATTATACATGATCAAAATGGTCAGAGGAATTCTACAGTTTACGGGGTGATGGATGTAACGGAGATTTTGAATGCATTCCGAATTTTTAAACTTTATTTATGTTTTCTTATTGAATTTCACGGAAAAAAATCTAAAATAATTGATAGAAAGATGGAGCAACAACTACAATATACAATACACAGAAGATTTAGAAATGACAACACGGTTACGGAGATGCTGTATTTGATTTATTCCGAATGTTTTCTCAAATTTTAAGATGACAACAAAGTTCACATTTATGTCAAAGACGTTTTAATTACGTAGATAGATAAATAAATGACCATTTTAAATAAACTTTCTAAAAGAATTTAAAAAATAATATTTACAATAAGGGTCAAAACATTAACGGTGATACTTGGTGGGCTTGATCTGACATGTCTTCCACTATCATAAGAAGCTTTTACATTTATTAAAAATAAATAACAAAATTTTTATCTTTTACGTATATGGGTAATTACTTTTGAAGGCGACAAAAATGATTTTTTCGGACCCAGCTTTTAAACAATACATATAAAATATATATTTTAGAATCACACCAGCCCACCTTCGAAAATAATTTCCCATGTTCTTATCTGTGTGCATTGATCAACAGACCGCTACTGTATTTATTTCATAATTCTGTGTAACCCTCCGTACGGTACTGTATTTTTCATAATTCTGTGCAACCCTCCGTACATATTTAATGCCTCGAATTTAACTGACATACAAATCAATACTGTATTTCATTTTACCAAAGTGACAATATTAGTATTCGGTGTATAAGCAATAATGTCCTTTTCAAATGCAAATGACGAAAAAGAAGAGTGGTTTATTAATGCAATTAAAAACCGATACGTTAAGTCGTTTGACTATAATTTATTTAATCAGTTTCAATTTATTGCAATGGGGGGCTTTGGTAAGGTTGAAAAGGCGTACCTAAAAAGTGTAAGAAACACAGTAGTCTTAAAAAGCTTGCACAATAACTTTAAATATGAACCGAAATTTTATAAATTATTCGTAAGCGAGGTAATTGTATTAAAAACATGTTGCCTTTTTTAATGTTATACACTAATTTTTATTCATATATCTATTAAGTTACAAAATGTCAGCGCTGTTAATCATAGTGATAATGTTATAAGATTTCTGGGAATTACTCTGGGTAAATATATAGAAAAATTAAAAAATTTTTTAAAAATTTTAGCGTTTAAATGTTATATACTACTAGATCCAAAGGCAGATACCTACTTCTTGGTATTTCAATACGCCAATGGGGGAAATCTTCGTGATTATTTTCATGATTTACATAAACGAGGTTGTTTTAATGAACTTGAATGGCCTAGAAAAATTATAATGGCTAAAGAAATTGCGAGTGGATTGTACTGTATACATGCAGCAAATATTATTCATCGAGATCTAGTAAGTAGTTATTAGGAAATTTTTAATATTATATTAAAACCCTACTGATATTTAATTTATTACTTTAGCATTCTAAAAACGTTTTAATACATGATGGCAGATTGATGATAACGGACTTTGGGTTATCTAAATCACAAGAAATTGGAACATCTATTTCTGGATGCACGCCGAAACATTATTGTGATCCACACTTCTTAAATGATGATGAGACTTACAAACGAGATAAACCTTCAGATATATACAGCTTGGGGCAGCTTTTCTGGGAGATATCGAGCGGAGAAATCCCAAATAAAAAAATTGGCGTAATAGATATTATCAAAGGAAAAAGAGAAACGCCAGTTGATGGCACTCCGTTAAATTATGTAAATATTTATTCTAGAGCTTGGCAGGATGAACCAAATAAACGTCCTACAATTGAAGCTATTCTAGACGATCTCGAAAAGGTTAAGTTACGACCAGTACATCAAATAAAAGCCGATGTAGAAGAATTTTTTACTGATGATAGTTTGAATTCATTCGAAGATTCCGATATTTCTATTAGTTGTAGCTCCATCAAAACGCATAGCAATTCAGGTCATTATTTTTAATAGATAAATTTTGTTATATAACTTTCCATGACATATTAATTCATATATAATAAAAGTGTGTGATTTAAGAGCTTATTAATTAAAATTTTTAATATTAGGTACTCTTAAGGACTTAAGAAATAAAGTTCAATCATACTTTGAAGAAGGAGAATATGTAAAGGCATTGGAACTTTGGGAAGTTATTCTTAATGATCCTCAACACACGCTACAAGATCGTAGGAATGCGTCGATATGGGATCTTAAAAACAAATTGTTAGATAATTCGGCAAGAAAAAAATTGGCTGAGGCTCTATGCAAGAATACCACCCTGACGGAGTTAAATATGAGTTGGAATGGTATAGGAGAATCGGCAGGAAAAGCACTGGCTGAGGCTCTATGCAAGAATACCACCCTGACTGATTTGAATTTGGAAAGTAACAGTTTAGGAGAATCGGCAGGAAAAGCACTGGCTGAGGCTCTATGCAAGAATACCACCCTGATGGTGTTAAATATAGCATTTAACAAAATAGGAGAATCTGCAAAAAAAGCTTTGACTGAAGCTAAGAAGACTCGAAAAAGTTATATCTATATTTATTCCAAAACCAATCAATAAGATAGCTTGGAACAACAAAATTTCTTATTTTAATTTAGTCATTTTGAGATCATTGTCGAAAATTTTTAGAAATTCAATACTTCATGCAGATTTTTTTTTATAATTTTAGGATAGCCGAGGTATGGGTTGTCATAAAACTTATTGTTTCTTGTTCTTAATCCAAATATAACAATTACAATTAATTTATGTTACATAACTTGTATAATTATCAATTATTTTAATTAAACTCGTAAAATTGATAATTATTTCAATTAAACTCGAAAATTTATTTATATATTGTAACAGGGAGAAATGGGACGCGACGTTAGTCACATGACCAATCGTCGTGACAATGGTAAGTCGGCTGTAATAAATAGGTAATAACGAGTGACGAAAGAAATTGATATAAGAAATTATGTAAGGTAGCTTTAAAGCCTCGTCATTGTACTATAGCTTATTATCCTATGCCCAAGCCGCCATAGCCAAGTGTAAAGAAAGAGAAATACAAATAACGTGTAAAAAGTATGGAGACAAGGAGGGCAGTGAGAAAATAATAAAAGAAAATTAATAAATACTCGGTCAAATATACACGCCTCAAATCACCCTTTCGTTTACTTAACCAGTAACGGTTACGCGAATATCTGCTAGAGTGAGCGACAGACTCGCCGTTATACCGTTACAATATATTAAGGGGAATTTCTAGAATAGTGTAGAATAACAGATGCAAACATGTAAACAACGGGCGCATGTATAAATAAATGCGAAATTCCGGTAGCATGTAGACTATTTTAAAGTTTGGTTTAGTAACCCATTCAGTAATAAACAATAAAGCAGCATTTAAGAGAAAAACTCTTACCTTGTGTTTAGTATGCCAAAGTAAACTTGTAACTTGGGCTACGGGACTACGAGAGAGAATCGAGGTTTTTCCTAAGGGAATTGGTTTCATTTTAGTCGGTAAAGATGTTGAAGTGGGAGAATGGCCAAATCGAAAACACGCCTCAAGAGTTAAAGGAGAGACTTACCTTATTGTTGACCAAACGCATCAACAATCAGTGTGGACTTGATGGATAGCCCACAACAATATATAACATATTGTTGGTTAACCAATAATGTCATAACGAACTTTAATCCTCATATTATATGACTCATCAATGAAGTATTTTAGAAAGAAGGTAAAAAGATTATTTTTATGTTAAAAGTTTTTACGCTTCGTTAATACGTATACAATATCAATTATTCTTAAATTTAAGAGACATGCACAGTTAAAAAAGTTTAGGTCGTTAATTGAAGTGGGATTTGGTTAATAAGGAGGCACGCTATATTATAACGATAAAAGACTATCCGATAGCTTGAAATTATGGACGAAATTCGGTACACCGATAGCGCTTGATTTATATTTTGCGTGTAATTTAATTTAATTAGATAATGCTCGATCTGAATCAGAAATAGAAAATTTAAATATGCTCGTCATAATAAAGTAAAATTTCCCACCCCTATAATTGTATTAAAGAAAGCAAATTAACGTTTTTACTAAATATTAATATCTGTTTTTACTCTGAAATCAATATTTACTGTATATTTAACATATAACATTTAATTTATGTATTTAAAAAATATAAAAATATGCAAACATTAATCAATATTATTCATTTACTGTTATCTATTAATTTTTTATTTTTTATTACATATGCTTTTTATATTGTCAAAAGTTTTAAAATTTTTCAATTTCTAAATCCAATGAATATGCATTTTTTACTACATGTACCTACTATTATTGATAAATAATAATAAATGCTTTTATATTTTCTAATATATTTTTTATTAAAAAAAATTAAATTAAAACAAGATTTTATTAAAGAAATATTTGTTTATAGTGTAGCGGTGTAACGGCGAGTCAGTCGCTAACTCTAGCAGAGATTCGCGTAACCGTTACTGGGTAAATGAATGAAAGGGTGATTTTAGGCGTGTTTGTATTTGACCAAGTCTTTATTAATTTTCTCACTTCTATGTTCACTACTACCCTTCGTCTCTTTACAATTTACATTCTTTTTATACTTCTCTTTCTTTACAATTGGCTATGGCGGCTTGGGTACAGAATAATAAGCTATAGTACAATGACGGGGCTTAGGCTATCTTACATAATTTCTCTCGTCAATTTCTTTCGTCACTCGTTATTACCTAATTATTACATCCGACTTACCATTGTCACGACTATTGATCACGTGACTACAGTCGCATCCCATTCTCCCTGTTACAATAGTTTTTTTCAAAGTCCACTGGCATAGATCTTTATTTATCTTTAAAAAAAGTATACAAGAGATATTACAAGAATATACATGCTCTTAAACCTAACCTAAAAAAGGTTGAACAAAAGTGAATATTACTAGAATTAACTAGACATAGTTTGATACTAGTTTCCACTGTGTGACTTATTGCTATCCTAGATTAATATCTAATCTTACATTACATTTTTGGAGATACTAGATAAAGTATAGTATAGAAGAACTGCCAATTTTCCAAGATCTATCCAACAAGTCCCTATGACATCCAATGTTATAATTGATCATTTAACAAGTATAAAAAAATTATATATTTTTATAGAGAACAAGAATGCATATATATCATCTATATACTACAGGAAATTTCTATAAATCTGTTAGCAAATGTATTGTATATTTATATCAAAGAAAACTGCTTAAAATGTTTATGTTTTGTTATAAATATTATATATATATGCAATTGCTTATTTTCTTTATGCCTAAATATTGATTCTAACCCATATAAAAATCTTTAACTAAGATTGATTATTTACTTCTTAATTTGAGTAAAGTACTACTGTTTCTATCTATTATAATCAAATAAAGTTCAGCTGTATTAATTTTAAAATCAACCCAAAACCTTTAATATTGTACTTAGATAGAATCAAGAAAAGAAAAGAGCAAAAAATAGTTTGATATATTATTTGAACTTTTCATTTGAATAATATATGTATGTAATAATATTATGCTTTATTATTTTGTATCTTCTAACTATATGAGAAATACTACTTAATTTTTTGTTATTAAAAAGCCAACTAATTTCAATAATATTTTAGCTTTATTATTCAATACATTTTTTTAAAGATAAAAGGTTGCTTTCAGTCTTAAACTTTTTTACCAACAAGGACTTATCTTTAAAAAGAGTACAATTTAATGCTATTAACTAAAAGAATTTTCTCTAAATATATTTCTTTAAATAAAGAAAATTTTTTAAATAGTTTAAATAAAAAAGTTTTTTTTTAAATACTAGTTAGGCCTTGCCCTTTGTACATTATTATTAATTTTAAGTTTTTATATTATTGTTAATACAATTATATTTTAACTATAATTCTCTTATATAAAAGGCTAAATCAGAGTTTCTATCAAATATCAATTTGAGCTATTTGGTTTATTCCAAAATCTTGGTTTTGGAAAAGAGATTAAAGATTAATATGCCAAGGCTCCATTAGTATTAGTAAATAAT
Source organism: Acaulospora morrowiae (assembly GCA_910591835.1). Lineage (NCBI taxonomy): Eukaryota > Fungi > Glomeromycota > Glomeromycetes > Diversisporales > Acaulosporaceae > Acaulospora > Acaulospora morrowiae. Next base: position 1,910 of record CAJVPV010002865.1, on the reverse strand, counting down.
ATGTTTGAAAAATTGTTATACTTTTTATTTCATTTGTACTCTATATACTACTTGGTTATATTTCTTGTCTATGTCCTTGTTGCTATCTCCTTTTCTTGATTGTTTTGTATTCTTTTTTCTTTTTTGGTTTTTTTCTCTTGTTAAGATGTTTTTGCTTTCTTTTTAGCTATAGCAATGTTATATTTTCTTTCTTATTCCATTGTTTTTTCACATCTTTTCTTCCACTATTTTTTAAACATTTTCTTTATATGCTTCATTATAGTCTCATATGTTTTCTTTACTTTTGTTCCCACTTAATCCTTAATGTAATTTGTCATTTCTTTTGTAAATACTTTTTTTGCTATCATTTTTTTTGTATATTTTAAGTCTATAAGCTTGTGTTTTATTTAGTTTTTTCTTGTAATATCTTCTTTTCTCTTGCTTCTGGTACTTGTTTCTTGTTTAATTATCTTGTTAAATTCTTTGATTATTTTTTTCTTCAGTGCTCATGCCATATATTTTATTAATATATGCTTATAACCATCTCTATTTTAAACAAATATATATTTTGTTTATATATTTATAATAAGCTTTTGTTGCTACAAACATTAACAAGTACTATATATATATGTTTATAGTAAATCTATCTATATATAAGTAGGCTATATATTTATATTATATAATGCTATATATATATACAATCTAAATTTGAATAGTTCATTATACTATTCTATCTCAAAAAGATGTATAATTTCTTCTTAATTTTTTCAGGACAATTTTATTTATATTAAGGGTAACCTGATTATCAAGTTGTTAAATTCTATATCCTGGATTTTATTTGATTCTTCAAAATGGTCTGCAAAATTCTTCTTCTATTAAGGCCTTCTGATAGCAAAGTCTATATAAAATATAACATAACCATGTGCTTGAAATCTTTTGATTTTAAAGGTATACTACTGGTTTGAAATTAACTTTTCTTATTACTATTTTTGGTAATGTGGTCATTTCAATAATAATTCTATCAAATTTTGAATATTTAACTAGATTACAATCTTCGTATAGACTAATAACTATATTTGAAAATATCAGTTAATTAGTTAGACTAATAGATGCAAATCCTACCTGCATATAATTTATCAGAGACTCTATGTTACCTCCTGGAGGATTTGAACCTGTATCTTGTAATCTGACCTATAGTACATTAACTACTATACTATGGACTCACAAGTTTTAAAAGAGAATGAGTTACTAGCCCAATTCAGCTATGTAATGATAGTCAAGCAACTGATGCTTATTATTTCCACATCCAGCACCTAGTATTAAAATCACTCACTAGCATCATTAATGAGTACTCATAGGACCTGGATCTCCAGTGAGATTTGTAGTGCTATAATACTTTGATGATCAGTTCATAGTAGTATCATAATCACCCCTGGAATGTATCCACATGAATTTTTGCTATCACTAGGATTTGAACTTGTAACCTTAATACAGAAGTACCAAGCATTTACCGGTATACTATAGTTCTATTGGAACATATTTATTTGTAATATATATTAACAATGTTTAAAATATATATATTAATTGTAACCTATTGTTAGTGTTCTGAATGTGTTAGTTCGGGTCGGGTTCGGGTTTGACCCAATACAACCTGTTTAATAATTTTTGGGTTTGGATCAGGTTGATCATCAACCCAAACCTGACCTGAACCCAACCTGAAGATCATCGGATCAGGTTTGGGTCAGGTTCGGGTTATATGGGATTGGTTATTAGAACACTTACTTTCAATCAATTTTTTCGGGAAACCTTTATTTTTCTACTTGTTTCCTAATTATCTACACTATTTTAATTTCTCACCCATAATTTTCTTGATTTGTTTATTGTTAATTAAATCACACATGCATTCAAATAATTCATTGAATATATTGTGA